>VDFB02331103.1:0-68790 GCA_007258455.2 Sequoia sempervirens | reverse complement strand
TACTCCAAAAACCTCTTTTGGCTTAGTTGGGGTTTTCCGAGATGTTGAAAAAATCTCTGCTATTGGCGATGTCGCTCGGACAATGCCTGGGGGTGTCTTTCAAAGGGTTGATGCCTTCCCACAATCCTCCTTGACCTTCAATGTGAATCTTGATGGGGTCAGATCTGCTATAGACTCCTTTGCGAATGCTGTTAAAAATGGACAGGGGATGGATGGGCGAACAAAGGGTGCCCCTTTGCCTAGCTTTAAACCCAAGCAATCAGGTATAGTCAATAGGAGGCTTGTTCTTTGTTCAGATAAACTCATGGAATTAGAGCTTGATGCTATTTTAGTGAAGGAACTGCGTGAAAATGAAGAATTTTTCTCTCAAAATATGTTACTTGATAGGTTCAATCAATTTTGGCCTAGCCTTTCAGGACTGCATGAGTGGATTTCCAAATCCTGGCTCCCTCTAATGAAAAATAATTTGGAGATTTATCCCAGTGCAAAAGGTTTTTTCACAGTGGTTTTTGACAGCAAGCATGACAAAAATGCCATCCTCAGCCACACATGGCATTGGGGAGAGAGCACACTGCTTTTAAAATCGTGGCACCCCAACTTTGATCTGGCAAGTGAATCATTTTCAATTATGCCAATATGGGTTCGCCTCCCGAATCTTCCCCTATACTATTGGTTTGAATCTTGTTTTGCAGCCATTGGAAACTCTCTTGGTAACTTCATTCGCACAGACACAAATTCAAGAAATTTCATCCATACAACCTTCACTAGGATTTTGGTTGAGATAGATACATTCAAAGCCCTTCCAGCAGAGATCAACCTGAATGCGAATGGTAACTGTTGGTTGCAACCTTTAGATTATGAAGACTTAACTTTCAGGTGTAGAAGTTGTTACAAAATTGGACACATTGCTACAAATTGCCCACATGCAAAAGCCCACGCAAAATGGGTGGCTTCCTGGTGGAAAGATGCTTCTCCAAAACATTATTCTGTGTTCAACCCACTCAAAAATTGAAAATTGCGGTTCCTCAAAAATTGATACTAGCAACAAGATGGAGAAAAAGATCGACGAGCCTCCTCAACTATCAAGAATTGAACAAAAATTCTCCCATGTTGATGGCCACAAAGCTACCTCTCAAGGTTCAACGGTAGTAGGCGAAGGTCCTCATACCACAATAGTTGAGCATGTTGATGTAGGTAGCAGCGAGAGATCTCTTTCTCCCTTATATAATTCAAAATAATTAAATATAATTCAATGGGCCCGATTCAAGAGACATTTTACTTCAAATAATATTTTATATTTTTTTAATTAAAAGGACGCATTGCTTTTGGAAGAAGCTGACCATTCAATAAAAAGACGCCTTGGTTGATGGAGGGAGCCGACCCAAGGTGAAACACCATTTCATTATGTATATATAGAAGGCGCTGCTCTTTCATAGATGATCAATTAATATTCTGAAGTCATTCGCATGCCATCAAGAAGTTCGTACTTCTACAGCAAAGTATAATATTGCTTAGTGCAAATCGATATCAAGGAGAGATTATTATCATTGTGTATTTTGCATCTAAGAGAGGTGCGACTTATTATTGCATCATATTGGCCTTGAGTTTGGCATAAGGTGGTGCTAGATTTCTGCTCTTTTATTCAATATATATAGCGATACATTTGTGGTCGCCTTTTCTCCCTCTGGGCTGAGGGTCGGTAAACTATTGTGTTCTCGCTTCACAAAGCTGTATTGATACTGCTTGACATTTCTGTTCAAAACTAACATGGCATGTGAGCAAAAATCGCTGAAAAGATCCCAACGTATCGCTGGGCGCCTATTTTTCATCTAGGCAGATCCTAAGATAGCATTGTAGATCATGCTGCAAAATTATCAGACCTAGGAGCAGACTTTTGAAAAGCGGACTTTGTGTGGAAAAAGAAGATGGTGATCGGTGTCAAGGTAGAAGATAGGCTTGATGGAGCCACAAACTTCAACTCTTGGAAACCCTGGGTACTCATTGCATTAGAGGAAAATGATCTTCATGATTTTGTGGAAAGTGATATGCCCGAGCCTTCCGATGATACTTCCAAGAAAATCCAAAGTAGCAGTGCCGGTAATGGCGGCGAAAGATCATGATAGGCCTCCGATGGATCACCTAGGCACCGATCATCCTGCTGAAGCTGACACTTATAAAGAGAAAGCTGATACCAAAGGATGTAAGGAGATCAACAACACCCAAGCAGAGTTCTGCTTTGAGACAACAACTTCACCATGTAAAAATGCCAAAAGATGATCTACCATCTCATCTTTATGAAGATTGCTGATTTGAGACATCAGTTGAGCACTATTGGGGATATAATTGCAGATAGAGATCTTGTTATGTTGGCACTAAATGGTCTTCCTCAATCTTGGGAACCCTTTATTCAAAGCATCAGTGGGAGATCTAAGTTGCCCAAATTTGATTGTTTTCGAGCTGATTGTATTCAAGAAGAGTCCAGGTTGGCAGCAAGAGGAATTGGGCGAAACTATCATGATGTAGAAAATCAAGTTCTTGCTACACATACTTCTAGAGAAAGAGGCAAAGGAAGAAAGAGGAATAGAAACAGAGAACCAAATTCTACCCCAAAACCGAAGAAGAAGGATTTCTCTCACATTCAATGTTACAGGTGTGACAAGTATGGTCACTTTGCTCGAGATTGCAAATTAAGGTCTACTCAACTTGTTTCTTCTGCGGAAATTGACATAGGGACATCTCAAAAGGAGCCAAGTTCTAAAGTCAATTCAGATTTTTCTAAAGTCAATCATTTTCTTCAAAGAGGAGGAAATAACATTCAGAGGGAGTCTGACATACCAATAGAGGCAAACTTGGACGAGGAGGTCAGGAGGTTGATACCAGCTTCAAAGGGAGTCACATCATCATGAAGACTTGTTGTAGTGTATATTTCTCTATGACGGAGAAGTATGAGGTGAAAGCCCTTGTTAGTGTATATTTCTCTGTGACAGAGAAGTATGAGGTGAAAGCCCTTGTAGTGTATATTTCTCTAACATGGAGAAATATGAGGTGCGAACCCTTGTTCATCTCTGAGACTGAGATGAGACGTCATGTTGAGAGACTCCATGACGACATCACATTGAAAGACTCTGTGATGAACCCTTTGTACATCTCTGAGACTGAGATGTGTTTTCCACACATGGGAGTAGCCATTGTGGACGTCATGTTGAGAGACTCCATGACGCCATCACGCTGAGAGACTTCGTGATGGGAACTTGTAATGATAAGTTTTCCCACACATGGGAGTAGCCATGGTGGACATCATGTTGAGAGACTCCATGACGACATCACATTGAGAGACTCTGTGATGAACCTCTGAGCTTTTCCACATATGGGTGTAGCCATTGTGGGTGTCATGTTGAGAGACCCCATGACATGGATGTCTGGAAAGATATCTCCCTAGCTAAGAGGGAGTGTTGATGTAAGTAGCGGCAAGAGATCTCTTTCTCCCTTATATAATTCGAAATAATTAAATATAATTGAATGGATCCAATTCAAGAGACGTTTTACTTCAAATAATATTTTATATTATTTTAATTAAAGGGACGCATTGCTTTTGGAAGAAGCTAACCATTCAATAAAAAGACGCCTTGGTTAATGGAGGGAGCTGACCCAAGGTGAAACGCCATTTCATTATGTATATATAGAATGCGCTGCTCTTTCATAGATGATCAATTAATATTTTGAAGTCATTCGCATGCCATCAAGGAGTTCATACTTCTACAGCAGAGTATACTATTGCTTAGTGCAGATCAATATCAAGGAGAGATTATTATCATTGTGTATTTTGCATCTAAGAGAGGTGCGACTTATTATTGCATCATATTGGCCTTGAGATTGGCCTAAGGTGTAAAGCAAATTTCTGCTCTTTTATTCAATATATAAGTGATATATTTCTGGCTGGGTTTTTCTCCCTCGAGAAGGAGGGTTTTCCCAAGGTAAACTATTGTGTTCTTTGTTTCATGTGTTGCATTATTAATTGCTGACATTTCTAATCTTAAAACTACCAAAGCACTACTCCTCTCAGGCTCCATCTCACGGTCTAAAGGATTCAAATGATGGGGATGAGGGAAATGAATGGAAAACAGTATGGAAAAAGAAGAGGAATGGTAGTCAAAATGGGGATGCTTTCAACAAAATGCAGCAACAAAATGAAGAGGAAATAGAAAGACTCAAAGATCAGAAAAAGGAAAAGTTATTTTCAAAATAAAGGAAATCAATGATATGTTGGGCCCTCAAGCTAATTCAAGTGCCAACACCCAGTTGGCAACAATTGCCAAGATTCTGTCTCATAAATTGAATTGCTCAAACGTGAGTAATGCACAGGTGTAGTTGGGTTGTTGTTCAAGTGTAGTCTTTTAGTCTAAGTAGAAAAGGTATGGATTGTGATCAAGTAGGTAGTGATTTGAATGGTCCAGAACGACCATGGCTGAATAAATCAAACGTAGTTGGGGATGAGATCTCTCTTTTGTGATCTCAACTAGGTGCTGGCCAAGCTAAATTCCAGTATCTTTATAAAACTCACCTCTTACGTATCAAAAAGAAAAGAAAAAACAAGGAAGCTATCAACTGCCTATACAACATAGGTTCAATCACCTCTGAGTCTAAAGATATTCCACACTTCATATTAGTGATCATATGTGTCGCCAAAGGTCTACAATCCTCCAACCAAAATCACTTCAGGATCTCAATTGTGTACTTACCTTACCCAAGGAAAATCTCTCCTAGTTTTTGCCAAACCTATAACCCCAAAAAGTAATGCATAAAGTCGATGTCCATCTCAACTCAGTAGATAAATCTTGTAATGTTACTTTTCTCCCAAAGTTAATTAAATATTTGCAGTGGATTTAAATATGGTTAATACTAGAGTTAAGATAATTTGAAATATAAAATGTTATCAAAATAGATATAAATAACAATGTACACTATACGTGTGATGATTTATAAGAACTATAAAATAAATAATTAACATAATAAATTGAATAACATATCCACATGATTCAATCAAATTAACACCATAATCACAATATTCCCATATCATTTACTATCAACAATTTTGAATACTTATCTAAATCACAACACTTAGAAAAGTCACTCTCACCCTAGGAAGATTTCAATGGTATTGGCTTTCACTATGGCACACTCTAAAGGAATTGTGTAAAAATACAATGTGTGCCCACTCACACCATGCCTACTCGCACAAAACCTTGGCTAGGACAATCTCAGGTGTACTTTGTACCCCAATTTGGACACTCCCATGTGCCCCTGCTCCAATGCCCATAACCCACCAAACCACCTTCTTCATCCTTGAGTGTTCTCCATGCCCTTTCCAAGTCTCACATAAATGCTTTATATAAGCCTTAAGGGTTGGTTTTCAAACCATCACACCCTTTCACATAGGTTAACTTTAATTATTATTTAATAAATATAATTATTCCTCTCTTTTATAGAGTTTTCATAAATATTCTTCATTAATCTCCATTTTAACCAAAGGATCATATTATCCTTTATTTTCTCTCCTTCTAATGTTTTCATAACTTTATTTTCATTTTTATTTACTCTCAGATGTAACTTGACTTACTAACGCAAAGTAAACGAGAACAAGAAACTACAATAATACACATATCAAGTACTCATGAATGCATATGCACAAAACAAAGTAGTATTCTCATTCATTGAATAGCAATGAGTACAATATCCAGAAAGTTTGTGTTGTCCCCAACTCCAATTAAATTATGACATATAGTTGTCGACGTTGGTTGAGGACACCAACCATCAGTAACTACCCGGTACAACTAATCCATGGTCGGGGACAAATTCCCGATTACACACATATTAATTACCATTTGCTGCATATAATAAGATTTATTTATTTATTTATTTATTTATATAGCCGGCTAAAACAGGATTGATTACTTACAAATGACTACATCAGCCCCCCAAAAAATAAAGTCGTCTTCCAAACGACATTAAAACAAAATTGGGGACTTACAACATAAGAAAGTGACTAGCGAGAGGAGGGAGGGTGAGAAGATGTCCCTGACGTAGGCGTAGAGGTGGACAAATGCTGTTGGCAGAGGTGTTGAAGATGCTGGTTGGCTGCCAACTCTCACTCTCTGGCATTCTTGACCATCTGCACAGCCTCTCCTCTCTGGGAATAGTACCAACTTCTATTGAATACTTGGCATCATCACCAAGGTCAATCTGAATTGCAAAATTATGTTTCCTAAAATCAATAAATATTCCTCAACTAGTGTCATATGCTTCGAAGCCCACTATCCACATACCAAGCATTCCTCAAAAATAAGAAACCATTGAGAACTCCCTCTCAAACATGGCAACAAACTTGACCATCTAAGTTTTTGCAAAGATTGTCACCTCCTACTGTCACTTTTTCTAGTTCTTCTTGTTTGGACATTGTGATGCATAATGACCAAACACATGCCAACTAAAACACCTGATTTACGCAAGTCCATTTTCCTTGGCTATGAGGATCCCACCACATCCTCTCCCTTATGCTTGATATTTGATTCCATTTCTATCTCAAATCTAGCTTTTCTTCAAACCATAGTTCACACTCCTAGCTACTACTTCAAACTGTAGCAAATCCCTTGCTAGTTAGCTATGTGCCCTAATTGGTTCCTTCAAAACACTAGTCGTGGGTTCAAGCTGTCCTTTTTTTGTCCATCAAAAAAATGACCTAAAAAAAAACTTTGTTGGTTTTTACAAACCTTAGTTTGTTGTTCTAGCAAACCCTAACCATCGGTTTAAACCACCTACAAAAACTTCAGCCAATTCCTAGCTACCACTTTGTACCCTAGCGCTAGCCACCACCTTCTACCCTAGTTGTGACTACAAACTTAGTCACATGCCTTAAAATAATAATTTCGAGGTAATTTTTCCTTCTACCTACGCATCATTTTTTTCTTAAAAAATCTGTAATTTATTTTTACAAATCCTTGCACAATTTTTAACAACCAATGGCCAGGATTTTCTGGAAAACAAATACACGTATTTTTGATAAAAATTCCACGATTTATCCAAAAAAAAACAATTTTTACCAGCAAGAACAATCAAAATTTTTACTCGGAAAAACTCTTGATTTCTAGTGAAAAATTGCCTACAATATTTCACCATGAAAATTTTACAATTTATTTTTAATTCTGGCTGCAACTTTCTTCACCTAAACCAAGCCATGATTCATCATAAAAAATAACTACGAATTTTCAACAAAGAAACCTGCAATTTTTCAGCTTAAGGCGTGTGATTTTCCTCACAAAAATCCTCCTACACTTTGATACCATGTTAAAAAAATTCCTATCACGATAACTTATTACCTAATGCTTTGAAAACATTGAATTAATCAGACAAATCATTGAAATTCAAACTGCAGAAATGAAAATGAAAGCATACACAGATAATTACGCCTCATAACCTATTTTTCATTTCTTTGAAAAAAGTACAAGGAAACCTTCACAACTGATATAACTCACTGTTGTACAGAAATCAACTATATCTTACATTCAATTTTCCAATCCTTTGGAAAACTTAGTTTTTCAGTCCTTCAAAAGACAATCTGAATGAAATGCTTACAGTCTTCTATCTTGCTCATAATTCATACTAATTCAGCTAGAAATCTAATATTCCAAAATAGATATCTTATCTCACGCAGGAAATGACTTGGAAGATAAGTACAAATCATTAGTAATTATCTACACTTTATTAGAATTATTTGGCTAAATTAAAAAAAATCACTTTAATCACTGAAGTGAATTACAAAATAGACTAACTCAAACCACTTGAACTTTTCCCCATAAGTTCACATTGAACCTATGTGGAAGTTCCTATCCAAGCTAAAAAAACTCAATGGTTGCAGGGCTAAGGGGACAAACAATGCTATCAAGTATCTCATACAAATGGCTTGTCTGCTGCAGTCAGATGAGGGAGCTAGTGGCTCTAGTGTGCCATCTATTGAAAATACAGATAGAGAATAGCATGTTTTAATTTCTACAGAATTTTGTTTATAATGTTAGATGGTTTTTATCCCAATTTTTCAAGCTGGGAGAATAGGATCTGGTCACAATGCTAAGAGTTGTGACGACCTCTGCTAATAACATACAGGAAATAGCCCAGAAAAACAATTGCAACCAGACAACAAACCCAGAACTATTCTAATCAACAGATATTTTTGTATTTTATTAATATTCTTTAAAACAGTACACAAGCAGATTGAAGTTCATCAAACTAAACACACCCACATGCAGAACTGGATGCTACTGGCAATCTCAATATCAGTCTGAATGCAAGACTGCTCCTCAAGGGTTTCCATCCTCAAGAAACCCGATCTCTGTGCCTGAAGGGTTTTGTCTGCAAGCCACAGTTGCTGAAACACAACATCTAGCTCAGGAAAAGAAATAATTTTTATTTTCAAATTTCTTAAGTGTATCCCTTTTCCTCTGCCTGGCAAATTATATAACTCAAGCTCTCCTTTCCAAGTGCACCTCAATCAAAGGCAAGACATCCATCAAACATCGGCATAACTGGGCAGTCAACTGTCAAAATCACCCCTCCAATGTTAGCTCCTCAAACTGGGCAGTCAACTGTCATATAACCCCTCCAATGTTGGCTACTCAAACTGGGCAAATTAACTAACAAATCTCTCTCCTCAAACTGGGCAGTTAACTGACAAATCAGTCCCTTAAATTAAAGTGGTCAACTTTCATGTTGCTTCCCTTATTTAATGTAATGTCCCCTTCCAGTTAGACATTCACACATCAGCATGATCAGCCTATCAATGGCCCTCGTAGGCTAATAGGGCATGATTAGAGGGTCTTTGTGGCTGTTATCCAAATGATGGTTGGCTTCTTTTATGGATTCAGGGGTTTTACGGAGGTTTCCTATGTTCAATTGAATGTTTGAAAACATATTGTGTTTTCCAGATGAATTGATATCATGTTTGCACTTAACGAATTATATTTTAATATTATAATAAAGTGCAAAAATAAAATATTAAATATAAAATTAAATTAAATTAAGGTATGTGGAGATATGTATGCTAAAGGGAAAATATATTTTTTACCCCACATTGGCAAGAAAGTGTGTGAGCTCTCCCAGGAAAAGTATAAAAGGATCTTAAGGGCTCATTTTTGGATATCCAGAGAGTTGATATTTCTTAATATGTCCATTGTGGAGCCAAGGGTTTCTGCAGATTTCAGTCATTGATCATTGGAAACGAAAAACTTTCATTGATAGCATAACTGAGGTGGTGAGATATCCTCCAAAGGGTTGCAGATTAGAGAGGATAATTCAGTCCTTTCATTGGTGTCAAAATTTGAGGCCAAAGGCCAATTTTGTCAAGTTCGATTTGGAGAAAATTTTAGTGATTGGAGACTTCATCATCTAGGGTCAATTTGCATCATGTATTTTCTGATATAAAATACAGTCATCATTTTCAGTACTTGGAGCCACGATTTTTGTTCATAGAGACTTCTTCTTGCATCAATTTAGCTTGTTACTTGGAGCGCTTCACTCAAGAAGGTTAGGCGATTATTCTAGATGCTGTTGGAGGTTGTTGAAAGCAGAAATTAATTATATTTTCATCAGCAATCAGTCAAACACGGGTGGCACCTTTAGACTTCAATTTGTGCTAAAGAGGAGGTCATTTGAATTGATATTTGATGCTATATCTTCCTCAACATCAAGCGCTGCTATAACCAGGTTCCTTTTGTAATTTGTAGTGGATTGCATTGTCATCTTAGTCGTTTAGTGTTGCTGCTGTAGGTGTTCCTCAGAAATCAGATTGGCATTGTTTTGCATTTTCATTTGTTAAGCCAAGAGTCTTGGCTATTGTCATCAGCATTGTATTGGAAAGAACATATCAATAAAGGAGTTATAAGTTGTGTGCAATATGTTTGATGTAATGTCAATTTAATAGCATTCATTTCCAGCATATTAATATGTATGCCAATTGTTTGTATAAATGTCAATTGGCTGTAGGAGTACGTTTTTTCATGTAGAGTTCATACGTTTTGCATCCAAATGCCAAAAAGATATTGTATTTGCATCTAGATCCTTGCTTAGTCATTGTGGAGTTATTTGCAAGCTTCTAGACTTCAATTGAAAACATTTCAAGCAAACAAGCAAACTGAAAAATACAGAAACAGCAAGATAAAGGGTTGTGCGAGAAGTGTTTGACAATATTCCTTGAGGCCTTAATAAGAGAATGAAGGTCAGAAATTGCTAGGAATATTGCAGTGGTTTCCAAAAGTGTGAGCATTGTCATTTTGGTCTATCCTTCTCCCTTTAGGTGAAAAAACCTAAAGTGTTAGAAGGATCTTAGCAACAAAGATCTTGCTTCACTTTTAGTGAATCTAACATTATTCCTTGAAGGCAAAAATTTACTTCAAACTAGCAAGGGATATTACATTTAACTGATCCTAACTAGAAGTAACTACAATCCAAACTAAAGACCACATGCCCTCCTTATTCCAATTACTAATATTCCTAACTGAAAATTGATAGTAACTACGGACTTGCTACTCCTATGCTGATAGCCCATTCACTAAATAGCTGCAGATTAGAGAAATGGACCCCACACACCATGAGTGTCAAAAAGTCAACATTATCAAAACTTTAATACAAAAGTTTCTCCTTTTCTGAGTCTTGATACATTCCTCAAGTGCTTGGTTTTTGGCTCCCTGGAGTATATTATCTTGACATTTTTATCAACTACTATAAACAGTTAAAAAATCAAGATATTATTTTGCTAAGAACAAATTACAAAGTAAAAACAATTAAAAAATCACAATGAACTGGGACCATACCAATTAGAGCTGAACCTAAGATACAACTTCATCCAAGATCTCTCAGTCTGGATAGGTAAAGGGAGTACCACATAGGAAGACCAATGCCATAATAGGCAGTAAAATATCCTGGAAGACAAGAAAATTTACAACTTTTCAGGATGTCTTTCATGAGGTCATCCAAGATCGTAAAACAAAATGCAATGATACTCCACATTTCAACCTTGTTTTATTTATGTTCATTTCCTAATTCTTATTTATAACAATAACAAATCAAATTCATTTATAACAATAACAAATCAAATTCATTTGCAACAATATATTCGGGTATGTAAACATAGAACTTGGCAATTATGCAAGGCCATTAATCAAGACGTTACTCTTTAATTAAAGTGTCCAATGTCAATCCTACCTATATTCCTTAATAAACTATTTAGCAGTATTATATCTTCACTTGTTTATAGCAGACTGACGCTTGAAACATAGAAATATGTGTATTAATTTTAAAATATGAACATTAGAAAAGTAGAGGAGCACAATCAAACGCCTAACACCTATAGGCTATAGCACAAGGTATACTCACAAATAAGAGGTGCTGGTGTTTGCATGCTCAAAAGCATATCCCAAAGTAGCATCTTTTGGGTTTTCAAACAACTCAAAGACTAATCCTCAAGTAACTTGTTCAGAAGTCCCATCTGCTTCCTGTGACATGTCATTTTTCAATCAAATGAATTGGCTATGAGCATTAACCATTTTCAACCATCTTAGCATGAAATTGAAAGCTGCATCATTCTCACCTTTTTGGTGCAACCCTGTGAGAAGTGTGGCATAAGCTCTCCTATCAGGTGATATACCATTTTCTAACATTTCATTCCAGATCTCCTTTGCTTCCTCTACCTGCCCCACTTTGCAGAATTTACTCATAAGAGCAGTGTAAGTATAGACAGTAGGAAGAATTCCCTTTTTAGCCATCTCATCAAGGAAGTAACGAACCTCATCTAGATTTCCCCAATTGCAATAAGCACTAATTACCGTGTCATATGTTATTTCATTCAATTCAATACCATTCTGTGAAATGTAAATCATCAGTTCCTTGGCATGTTTAAATCTACCTTTTCTGCAAAGACCATATATGAGTGAGTTATATGTAACAAGAGTAGGTTTCAAATGGTTCTGTGACATCTCATCATGCAGTTCAAAGGCCATCTCCATATTGCCCTGCTGACAAAATCCATGAATAAGTATGTTGTATGTCACATGATCAGGATCTACACCCCATTTAAGCATTTCATCCAAGAGATCCAAAGCCTTTTGCACCTTGCCAATTTTGCAAAATCCTTTCATGAGTGTGCTATAAGTAACAACATTGGGCAGAACACCTTTTCCAATCATTTCATCACGTAAATTGAGTGCAGCATTGATATCACCTGCATTGCAATGTGCATCTATCAGAGTGCAATAAGTGACTTCATTAAGCACCAAATGCTTGCGTGAAATTTCATTCAATAGTTCTTTTGCTTCTTGCAACCTGTTAAGCTTGCAAAGGCCATTGAGAAGAGAATTATATGTGACAATATTGAGATCAATGCCGCTTTGTTCCATACTAGCACACAACCAAAAAGCCTCATCTAAGTTGCCTTTCTTGATGTATCCATTAATGAGTCCATTGTAGATGGTACAGTCCAGAGTGTAACCTTGTTTGATAAAATGGTTCAAAATCTGTCTTGCTCCCATAAGGCTCCCATTCTTGCAGAACCCATTAATCACTGCTGTATATGCAACACAATTAGGCACAATGCCTCTTCGTAGCATTTCATCATATAATTGCTTGGCCTTCAACATGTTTCCCTCACGGAAATGTCCATTAATCAAAAGAGTGTAATTAAATACATCAGGAACCAAGCCTGTTTCTTGCATCTCAAAGAGCAATTCCTCTGCTTCATTTAGCCTCCCTTCTTTGCACAGGCTATTCATGATTGTGATGTAAGTGATTGGATTTAGTTTAACACCCCTTTCAATACTTTCCAAACGCAACCGAAGAGCCTCCTGTATGTGGCCAATGCTGCAGTAGCTTCTAATAAGTGTAGCATAAGTGATAAGATTAGGATGGATATTCTTAGCCACCATTTGTTCGAACACATTATTTGCTTCCTGTATTCTACCTTGTAGACAACACCCATTAATAAGTGTGTTGTAAGTGACTATATCAGGTTCAATAGATTTTTCCATCATTTCATTGAAAAGTCTAAAAGCTTCAGACAGATTATCTGTCCTAGAATGCCCATCGATTATAGCATTATAGCTAAACCTGTCAGGAAGAAATCCTACTTGATAAATCCCTTGAAATAAACTCTTTGCAGCTTCTAAGTGACTATTCCTGCAAAGGGTACTAATAATTGTATTGTAAGTAATAATATTAGGGTTAAGGCCACTTTTTTCCAATTCAAGAAATACCTCAAGAGCTTCTTTCAACTTCTGTTGCTTACAAAAATGATTAATAACTATATTATATGTATAAATGTCTGAAGAAACTTTGCATTGACGCATCTCCTCAGTGATGTCAATGATTGTATCTGTGCATTCCACCTTGCTAAGAAGCACATTATATGAGCGGACCGGAGCTTTCAACCCAAGATATTTCATAAAACGAAGGACAAAAAGAGCATCCCTGATCAATCCAGCTTGAGAATAAGTACTGACCATCAAAACAAACACCATAGATCTCACTTTCCAGTCTCTGAATTTACTGCTCAGCAATTCACAGATTGAATGAAGAGAGTAGCATCCTACAAAAAAATTGAATTAGCATCCTTGGATGAATAAGCAAAGAGAAAAAAACACGCACAATAACAAACAATACTGTTACAACCACTGATAAGAAGTAGGGGGCACTCTCCTGAAACAATAACTTAAAGGGAGAGGGATAAGTGCTAGTGTACCACTCAATTTTATAAACCTTAAAAAATTCAGGGCCTTTAGGCATTCACCCAACAAATCAATGATGCATTCCTTAACTAGATATAGCATAGATGGCACTTATAGCATATTCTCTTTCCAGAATCTTAGTGATAGCAGTTGAATTGTTTTATGATTTGGGTAAAATTTTGTTCTCATGGTTCTATATTATAAAGCACTGTATTTGTAAACATTGTTTCCTTATTTAGAACAAATTCCCACGGTCTTATAAGCATGTGATTGCATAATATATACGTTGTTTAAAGCTGTGGGATAAATGGAACTGATTTCTTGCCTATATTGATTTTCTATTTCAGTGGCTAAGCACACTATGTAATTTAGCAGACATGATATTCCCCGTAGCAGAAGCAGAGGATGTACTTACAAATAATATTATATCTTTCCAGAATATTGAACTTGGACCCATCAGATCCATCAATCTTCTCATCGTGAATGCCTTTTGACTGCAAAATTGTTATATCACTTCAGATTGTCTGTCTATCTGAATTCTGGCATATTAGAGTTGTGATTTTGGAAGCAATGAAATGGATGTGATGGAGATTATATTAGTTAGTAGAGATATTTGTTTGCAGTTTATAAAAAGAGAATGGACTTGATGTCATTATGGATGACGGATAATCACATGTAATGCTTCTGTCAACTCTACCACATCTGTGTTGTGTTATGAATATGAACTGTAAAGAGATTCTTTTGCATTTGGTTATACGTTGGCATTGACTGAATGGGATAGCAGTGTTCTATAAGATCTATATCTTTCGTTTCATTACTGTGTGCTGATACTTTCTAGGATATGAGCACGTGTTAATGGTTTGCTTTTCCATGATCACTATGAAAACACGCTATTATTGCATAAAATTCCAAAGTGTTGAACCACCCATGAAATTAAATATGTTTTTTCCTAACATAAAAAATTAACATCTCTAGGTAGATGGGCACATGGAAATAATTCGATCTTCGGGCTCTCAGGAAATTCCAGCTGTGGCTTCCTAATGCATTATTTGAAACTGGAAATTCCACATCAAATTTAAATTGTCAGATATTTCAATGTAGTGTAAAAATCCATTGTTGTGAATAGCCTATTTTTGTTTTCAGAGGTTCAAATATCCAGCATGTTAAATTTCCATCGACCGTCTAGGACTCACATAAAACCTATTATTTGCTGCTGGGCTGTCGTGCCACTGAGATACTTATCGCTTTACAGTCCGGAGCATGGATTATTTTTTTTCTCAGCATAGGAAACCAGTCCCACTAGCAAAGAATTAGGGCCTAAACATTATACCCATTAGTGTTTTTGAGCCTCCACGGTTTGTTTCATCACATAGTTTTCAGAAGCATTCTTTCCATCATACCCATTGATTCCAAAGAGCGTAAGTTCATAAAATAAAAACAACGTTATAATTAAAACAACTTATTTAGTAAATTTGAAAGGTTTGAGGGCAAGAGTTTGCACCCTGGTCTAGCAGAAGATTTTCCATCATTATGCAGAGATCGGGATATCGTCTGTCACGAGCAAGAATGTGAATAATCATCAAAACTGAGAAGAGGGAATGTCGAAATGCGCTTTGCCTGCCTGCCATTTCGAAGAATTCTAAAGCCAACTGTGTGTTTGTGTGTATTTTCATGAGAATCTGGTCTACATGTTGTGTTTTCAATGGAGGCAAATTCAGACTGGAACATTTTTGCTTGAGGAGAGACTCGTAGACAGTCTCTACTAAATTTTCGTCAGGGTTCCAGTCTTCTTCCCTTTCTACTGCTAGTGCAGTAGTTATTGTTATTCTGCTGCTGCACATAAGGGCTTTACTCAGATGAAGAGGAAGAGGGTTTTGTAGTTTACAGAGGCGGATAGCTAGCATATTTGATTCATTGCTTCGGACTGAATAATGAAGAAAACAGTCTAAAACCCAAAACCCAGAACCCAAACCTTGGCTTTCCCTAATCAGCAGAGAAAAGCAACGTACCGCGTATAATTTATTTACTTACAAATTTAGATAGGGTTCACGTTTCCAGTTTTTGTAGGGAAATTTTTAAATAAATTTATTAATCTTGGTTTGTTGTATACATTACATTAAGTAGTTCTTAAGGTTTTTTTTATGAGGCATAGATTATGTTAATTTTTTATGTCATTTTTTAGTTTCTAAATTTCGTAATGCTTGCAAATGGGTTGAATAGTTTATTTCTATTGGCTATTTTATAGGTCACATATTATCTAAAAGGATGTTTTGTCATGGGATAACATTACATGGGCTTAACATGGGATTAAGCTAGATGTTATATAGAACTTAACCAAAGGCATTTTCCTCTTCTATTTTGCAGAATCTCACCATAGGGACAGTCCTCTTCCATGTCTTTGTTATGTTTGTAGCTCTTTGTTAATCATTTTCCCCTAAACAAGGGATTTTATTGTGTTTGACCAGAAAACTCTCAAAATTCCTATATGGGTCAAGTTTCCTACGTTGTCTTTTTCATTTTGGCCATTCCTTGACTATATTGCCTCCTCAATTAGGAAGGTCATTTGAGTTGAGCCCAATAGATTTTACTCAACTCAACTTTAATGTCAAATCTATGTGGAGATAGATCTCTTCCAAGACTTAAAGAAAAAGATTATAAACAAATTGATGGCATGCACATACACAACATGTTTTATTTATCAACTTGCATAACACCTATTTTCGGTGTCAAGCCTTTGATCATAAAACTAAAGACAATCCCTAAGTTACATGTAAGCCTAAAGAAATCTCCAAACTGAATGATATAGGGAAGAATGAAGATGGTTGGACTTGTTGGTACCTGCCCAAAAATGCAAAAAAAATCTATGTAGAATACCCCATGTGTTGCCATGGCCTTACTTTTCTCCTAATTGATTTTTTACTAGAGAATTCCTTCAATGAGCCCTCTTAGTCAAATTGTGCTTAAGTGTTGTGTTTTGGCTCCCCCCATTCCTTTGTCATGTGCCTAAATGTCAAAAATGTCAAAATTTTCTAAGTGTGAGAGTGTTTGGATCATTTTCTAGCCTCAAGTGGGTTTTCAAAAATTCACACCTTGGTATCAAGTTGCCTTTATTTATATAATCCCCTAGTTCCACATGCTTTGAACTCCTAGGTTTTATCATGTACACCTACATTTGATGTCTTTCCTTTAAACCCCCACCCCTCAAAACCACGCCTTGAATTATCCATCAAAGTTCTATGTTTTATCATACGAAAACCCCTTTCATCATTTTCCTCTAAGTCCCTAAGTGTCTAATTCCCCGAAATTTTAGGTTTTCAAGTTTTTTCTTGTCAACATCCCTTTCCCTTAATTCCTTGCACCTTTGCATTCTCAATCTCATGTTTTCATGTAGGCTTTCAAAATTCTACTTCCCTCATTGCCATTCAATTCCAAAGGAAGTGATCATCTTGTTCCTTGATCCTTCCAACTACAAGTATTCCTAAGTCCGAATATTTTCTATTTAGTAGGCTCCTAAACTTTTCACTGCCATCATACTTGAAGGATATCATACCATGGAAGATTTCCCAAACCCCAAATTTTGACTGGATTTCAAGTCTTCTTCCTTCCTTTGTGAATTGATATCAAGTAATCCAAAGTCTTGCTCCTCGCTTACCTTTGGAAGATCATTTATGGAGCCCCAAACCTTTTCATTCCCCACTCCTAGATGGCACTCAATATCTTAGTATCTCAACCCTTTCTACCTTAATAGGCTTCCAAGTTTCTCTTTACCTCAACAACATGGTATTGGTTATGCCCAAATTATGATCCTTTCTTACATTGAGTATTCCCAAATACTAGTCCATATTTCCTCTTTAATGTCACTCACAAACTTTCAAACTTCTTCTTCCAACTTGCATAAGGTAGCATTGATCCTCAAACCTTGCTAGTGTGATAGACTTTAAAAGTGTCCCTGCAATTAAGGTAGGTTGGTAGTGATTTTTTTAAAACCCTAATTCCTCTCAACATAAAATCTTAAGCAAGGTTTTATATTTTACTTTACTTCACATCCCTACATCCTAGCATCCCAACCTCTACTTTCTCACTTTCTTAATCCATGTTCCTTGCAAGCTTCTAGAATTTCCCTTCCCTCCTTGTGCTTCCTCTCGCAATACTTAGTATACCATTTTCCTTACTCCTGCCCATATTATGCCTTCCTCTCTTAGACCTCTACGATGTTTAATACCTACCTACCTTTGCTTCCCTATTCATCTAGCATCCTAATATTGCAGCTCTTGATTCCTTGATCTCACCTAGCATTTACTCATCATTCAAATGTGTGATTCCCCATACCTCACCATTTGAATGCTAAGCTTCACCTACTCTACAATTTCCATGATGCCATTAATTTTTAGAATTAATTGTGATAGAGATGTATAATCACTTGAATTCGAACTAAATGTCATTTTCTTCTTAAAGGCACATATCTAATTGCAAAGCCATGTGAAGATGATAATAGTGGGTATGGGTACTTTAACACCATAAATGCAAAACCTAATTGTAGTTGTCCAATATGATGTACTAGGCTACTCTTATAAGTGCAAGAAACAATGTTTTGCTACCCCAAAACATCTAGCACAAGATCTAATGAATATTTTCATTTAGATTGTTGTGTTATCATGTGGCATGTTTTGACTAGCAAAGAAATCTTGTGACCTCAAAAACACACCTAGATAAACAAATTGCTATGCAATGAAATGATACAAATACAAGGATGAAATGTATTGTAACAGTTGGTCACATAGCCATTTTTTATTATAAGTGTCTTGAGCATACTATAAGGCATCAAGTGATGCAAGTATGATTTGTAAGGGGATGGTATATACTTTTAAACCATGGGAAGGGTATTAAATGAACATAATACATGTAAATAGATGCCTCCATGGAAATTTATAATTATTTAGGGGATGCTCAAACCTATTTGTGGATCCTCTCTTGTCACATTTGTTGGTATTAATGTAACAAGGGTTAGATGAATCTGTGACAACTTCTAATACATTCAAAGAGTTTGTAATTGTCTATACTTAGTTTTATGTGGGTCTTTGCAATACTGTAATGGATTATAGAGCATGTATAGTTGTACATAAGTGTTATTTATGATTTATAAGTATATGCACATTTGGTTCCATTTATGCTCTATAGTTGTATCCATTTTCTCCTTATAGATTAGAACTATGTTGCTCGATGGAGTGCGCACTGATCGAATTAGTGACATGGCAAACATATTTATCATTTCTTAGTAAATGAATAATATAACTTAGAGATTATTCTAAGTGAGTACAAACTATTAAGACTATTAAAGAATCATACAATACATGTCTACACCATGTACTTGTGTATGGGACATTAAGTGGGTTCAATTTTTAGGACATTATAATGTTGTTATCTTAAGATTCATATATAAGAATGTAGTTATTATCTTAGTAAGAGGTTTTATGAGCTATTGATGAGTCTTTTTCCTGGTGACAAATCTTGGGGCCAAGCATTAGTCTTTTCTTACTTATCGTTATTTGCTATATGTCATATTAATGATACCTATAGGAAATACCCTCCCAGGTTTAGCTAAGCTTGAAGATGAATGTGAGCCCACTCACTCACAATAATTGATCCATTCATGCCACTATACAAGCACAAGTCTTGCTCATTAGATCTATGGATGTCATCCCTAGCCTTAGGTTTTGATACAAGTCTTTAGGATTCATGGAGATACATGTTTGAGAGCCAAAAGGTGGCATCATTTCTAGGGAATTTGAAATTATGGTTCATATTTTGAAGATCCTTGCAACTTAGATATTAGAACATAAGTGTTTACAATTGTGTACGATGTTTCCTACCCATCAATAAATGACACCATTTCCCAATAAGTGTTTCTATATCCCATACCTATACAACTAGAAATCATTTTTGTTGTTGTGCTCTTTGTTTGTTTGCAATGTCTGCCTTCAATCAACTAGCACCTACAAATGAAATTATTGCATTAAAGGGTTGAGATGTATTGAAGACTCTATCGATGGAAGATTATAGAGAAGTTTTTCATGCTTTTGGTTTTTTATACTCAAGGATTTCCTTATTCAACTAGGGAGCAACTCTATTATCATGCATCAAAGTATTCATTATTAATATTGATCTATCAATAGTGTTGTCATTTATTGAGGTTCAATAATAAAATAAGGTACATATTTGTTTATCTTCTCTTTGTGGTAAGACTATGCTTCTTTTATAAAATAAAATAAAAATCTTGTAAGAAGTGTGGTTGTGTTTTAGTGTGATATAAATCTATAGTCATGGAATTTACATCTAGATATGTTGATATAGTTTTTTCTTCTCTTGTTCCTCCTTGTGATTGAATCCCTACTCACTATTTTGATGGGTATTGCTTAGATTATTATCGTGATACCTCTCATTCATGCTCGAGTAGAAATTTTATTTCCTCAATCAATTCCCTAATCCTGCAAGCATCCATGAAAAGAAAAAATGAGTGCAGTAGGTAGCAAAACAAACTTGAAAATAAAATTAATCTACTCAAGTTTGAGTTGCAATTCATCACCCAACCAACTATTACAATAAACCAAAATGCTCAATCTCCTATCATTCCTATTAAGGTGATATGCAAATGATATTTCTTAACAACAATGAGCAGAAATTACAATGAGTAGAAAAATTCATATTTAAATTCTGATTAGAAAATGGATTTTTTCTCAATTACAAAGGTGACCCAAATCATAAAATGACATAACATATCTAAATCCAACATACCCAAAAAAAATTGAAGACTTTGACAAAGTGTTGTAGGTGCAACCAACAAATTGGAGGTGCAAAATGATGTAGATAACTCTTCCAAATTTGGTGTTTTCACTCTTTACAAACTTTTTGAGTGTTCCTCAACCTAAGGTGTCGTCAATCCCTCCACTTTGCATCCCCAAAACCTAACAACCAACCTTAGTATCCACATGCCCCTCCTTGCAGCTATACGACCTACCTAGGAATGGTACAACCTACTTAGGAAATGAAGCTCTTTGAGCATTAAAGCCTTCACTTTGCTTTTATTTAATTCTTATATAACTTGTTCAAAATTGCATTGAAATTTCTCTATAAAATTAAACCTATCAAACCACAATGAAGCTCAGTTGTGATCCCTAACTGGCAATCACCATTAAATCTTCCAGATTGGATCTTCACCAACGTAGAAGATGTTTCTTACAAGGGTTGACGTCCTCACAAAGCCACAAGATGAAAAAGTTCAACCATCAATGTATTCTCCACAGTATCCAAAATCAACATAAAAAAATGAGTTCCAAAAGAAAACACTTTTATATCCTTCCCAATTCCAACACCCCAAAAGAGGGATTAAATATTTCATTTTATTTATTTACTCCTTATGTCTCCCATAAGTTGGGTGCCCACTTCTAGAAATACTTTATCAAAATATTTTAAAACATCACTTATGTCTCCCTTGGCCCTTTTCTAAAAAGCAACCTTGTAAAATAAATAATGTAAGTTAAATATTTAATTTAACTTTAACACCTCTACGTTATTTAAAATAATACATTGGACTGTATTAAATATTGAAACATTGATATTAATCGCTCCCACCGACACTTCTAAAAACATAAGTACTGACAACTGACTTTGTCGATGACCCAAACCAACTTGCTAAAAATAGTAAGTACTGGAGATCTTGCCCAAAAACAATCCTGAAAATGGAATTATGTTCATGACAACCGTCGGAACTCAACAACACTGCTAATACTACCAAACCATTAGTTAAATAGTCACCAAAGCTCCCTAACCGCAATCCAGTAGCCTATGGTAACTACTGAAATAGGATAACTTACCACTCTACTGAACTAGTTAAGAAGGGGACATTACATATTGCCCTTCCTAAAATTGCTTGTCCTCAAGCAATCTCAACTTTGGATGCTATAAAATACGCTCATTCTCCCAAGTTGTATCCTCAATTGGAAAGTTTTTCCATTTGACCAAATATTCCTTAATAACTCTCTTTCCAATATTTTTCTCTCTCGAGTCTATAATGGCCTCATGAATCAGTATCAACTTACCATCCTCATCCAATGGCAAGAACCCTGATGAGGGAACTACATTGTGTCCTAGAACCTTCTTAAGCCTTCGCACATGAAATACATTATGGACCCTACTACTAGTTGGTAACTCAATTTCATAGGCAACCTTGCCAATCCTCCTGGACACTCTTAATGGACCATAAAATTTGGGCTTAAGCTTCTCTGCACCACTCTTCTTGAGAGTATATTATTTGTATGGTTGAAGCCTCAAGTACACCATGTCCCCGAGATCAAAACTACACTCCACATGATATTGATCAACATATGTTTTTTATTATTTTTTGTGCTTTTTGCAAGTTCTTCAAATATTTCATAACATCCTAACTCTCTTGTAATAAATCCCTTGCCTTAGGCACTTTGTTGTCCCCAAAGAGAAAATCCAAGAATTTGGGTGCCTCATACCCATACAAATCCATGAAGGGTGACATCCTGATGGACATATGATAAATCAAATTAAAGTAGTGCTCACCAAAGTGCAACCACTTAATCTATGCTCTTTGTTGTCTAGATACATGATTCATGAGATATCCCTCCACCCATTTATTAACTATCTTTGTATGCTTGTCATTTTGTGGATAGTAACTCATGCTAGGAGTGAGCTCTATCCCACTCAACCTGAAAATATCCTGCAAAAAGAGGCTTAGAAATTTATTTTCCTTGGCACTCACTATACTCCTAGGCATCCCATGCAATCTGAATATCTCCCTGAAGAATAAATCAACCACCTGAGCTGCAATATATATTGTTAAAATAGAAAACAAATGTGTGAATTTGGTTAACTTGTCAACCACAACATATATGCAATCCTTACCCCATGCCTTAGGTAACCTAGAGATGAAGTCCATGGAGATACATTCCCATTTCTAATTAGGAAGGGGTAAGGGCTAAAGTAGACTAGCCAGATAGGTGTGCTCATTTTATTCTACTAGCAAGTGGGACACTCTGACATATTTAAGGACTTTATTTTTAAGTCCTTTCCAAGTGAATCTTTCCTGGATCTACCTATAGGTCTTGAAGAACTCACAATGACCAACCATGGGTGTATCATGGAAATTCCTCAATATCTTCCCCTTAAGTTGTGGCATAGGCACCAAATATATCCTCTCCTTATCAATGATCAGCTCATTTATCATTGTATTCATGTCATCATGGATAGTTCCTTCTATGATTCCCACTGCCCAAGAATCCTTGGCATACTTTGCTAAAATTAATTCTCTTTGATCAGTAATAATCTCCACTAGAGAACACAAGTGAGGCCTCTTAGAAAGTGCAGATCAACAACCACATTCTTCTACCCCTTGACATATACAATCTTAAAATCATATGCTTGTAGTATACTAACCCACTTATATTGTCTATCATTAAGGTCCTTTTGGTTCGTGAAATGCTTGTTGTTGTGATCCATTTTGATGATAAATCTTCCCACCACTAGGTATGGTCTAAATTTGGCCAACACATGCATGATGGCCAACATCTCTTTATCATAGATAGAGTAACTCCTCTCCACACTTCTTAGCTTCCTACTCTCAAATTCTATGGGGGTGGTTCTCCTACATCAAGACCGCACCAATCCCCTCGCCTAAGGTGTCACACTCCAACCCAAAAGGCTTGGAGAAATATGGGATAGCCAACATAGGACATGAAGACATCAACTTATTGAAGTGCTCAAAACACCTCTGTGTTGAACCAGACCACTCAAAATCTACCTTCTTTGTTAAGTCTGTAAGTGGAGTTGTAGTATATGAAAAACCCTTAATGAATCTCCTGTAAAAGCCACACATACCAAACAATCCCTTAAGTTGGGTGAGATTTGTATGAGTAGGGAAATCAAAAATAGCCTTGATCTTTCTAGGATCAACTCTCACCCCTATGCACTTATAATGTGCCCAAGACAGAGAAGCTTTATCATGCCAAAATTGCACTTGGACTCCTTGGCATACAAGGACTCACTCTCCAATATGCTCAACACCTTTTCAAGATGCCTCATATAATCCTCCCATATTTTATTGAAAAATTAGGATGTCATCAAAGAATATCAAAACAAATTTCTTGAACTATTTCCTCAACATGTCTGATTCATGCAACTCTGGAAGGTGGCTAGTGCATTTGTCAACTCAAAAGGCATCACCAAGAACTCAAAGTGTCCAAAGTGGCATTTCAAAGTTATCTTCTCTATATCTTCTTTCCCCATTAAGCTATGATGGTACCGGTATAGGAGCAAATTTGCAACCCTTGTGTAAATTTTCCTTTTGCACCCCCTCACATTAGAAAATCAAATCCGAAGGCAAAATTCCACATCACCCACTTTCCTTCCATCCACTTGGCGCCTGCTTTATGTGTTGGTAGGGGAATATTTGTCACAAATGCGAGCGCAGCATGCTACCATCCCTAATAGATTCTTGCCTCTGGTATTCGCAAGGATGTTACACTCCTCATTAGGGACAAATTGTAACGCCTCTGTATCGACCAACTGGCCTGAAAATGGCCCTTTCCCTCCTAATCTTCCTTCAAATGCATCCATTTCACTATCACTTCATCTCTCTTTGCAATTTTGAATCTTTCTAGCAATCCATCACATTCTCTCAAGCATTTTGGACAACTCCATTGAGCATTGCAGCAACTTGTTACTCCATCAACCTCATTTTGCACATGTTGCTCTACCATAGCGGCTACAAGTTTGGAGTCTTGCAAGACCTCCCTTCATCACTGTTGCATCTGTGTCAACTTTTCCAAGCTCGTTTCCTTGCATTCTCCCTTCATTGACCTTGAGAGCCTTTAGGTGGAAGTGGTATCGCTTCACTCTCTTTTTCCTTTTGTGGTTTGATAGAGTAGCATATCATATTTTGCAGTGTTCAATAGTTTCCTTTCTTCTTTCCTATATCACACTTTCTACTTCATGGATTTTTTGGCTGTTTATGGAGGTGGAAACACCAAAGTGAGGGTTTGACTGAGGCAAACCCCTATACAACCTAACATTTTTCCCTCTCTTGCTTGCATGTAGGTGAACGTGTGTATGGAGCTCGCTAGCAAACTGGAGCTTTAGTGAGTTGATATTCATCACCTTTGTCTTCATCTACTTGTAAAATTTACGTAGTTATTTCTCTTATTTCATCATTCTATTTATTTCGTTAAAGTTAACCAACTAGGAAATTAGTAGGTTTTTCTACTTTCCACACTGTACTTTACATTTTATGGTTGTATGGACACTAGCATGCCAGAGAGACACTAGCTCACCACGTTGTCGTCCTTGACCCGTGCTACCATCCTCGGATAGAGAGTTGTCTGAGGTGCAGTTTGGACTCCAAAAATTGACTCGTCTAGCCTCAAAAAGACTTTCGGATCTGTAGAGTGACATCTTGAGCACTTGAGAGGGCTCTTCATTCTTGATTCTTGTCCTAAATACCCATTAGCTTGAGATAAGTTAGGGAAACCCTCTTCTCTTAGCTCTCTATGACCTAGAGTCTTGGTGTGGTTGGTCCCCCTCTTATATTTTTGGTGAACTCGACGTGAACCATTTTGGTTCCATTTAGTGGTGTTGAAGGGTCCTTTCCTTGTATCCTAGGAGCATTGTAGGTGTGAGTGTTGTGACGTGTTTTGTCTTACAACCCAACCTGCAACCCCTAGTGGAGTAGTTGGAAGGTTCCATAAGCATCATAGAATGAAACCTTAATTGGGTCACTGTCCAATTGTGAAACCTTTGGGGGCTCTGTCAAAGTTTTGTTTAGTGTATGCAATGGCCTCCTTTCTACATCTGCCTATCCCTTCTGTGCAACCTGCGAGTAATTCTCCTGGTATAAATTTCACCTCGCAAGACCTACTGATGGGTTATAATAGGGAGCCATCTCCTCTTTACATCCCTGCGTGAATCAACAGAAACATTGTAACAAGTGTTCTTGTTGACCCAACATGTCAGGTGAATGTGATTGCTGAGGATATTATATTGATCAATTTCCTGCATAAAAAATGGGTACAATGCACCTAAAAGTACCATCCGTACACATATCATACTTTTCATACCTCCCCTTGGTAGCATCACCTTATTGGTTCTTGTTGGACCTAAGTCAGAAATTTTGCTCTTTAACATAATTCCAAGGTCTAAACTCTTTAGAGTGAAACTGGGTATCCCTTGGTTGGTCATTATGAATGTAGTTCCCTCAGTCATGCATAAATGTCTAAAATTTATCCATGAGGGTTAGTGCATGTAATCCATGAAACCAACTATAAATCATTATTGTGTGTGGCAGCTATTGTCTAAACCACTTTTTGCCTGCACTCGTTGGTATGCTTCTGCCAAGAATGGATCTCTTGTACCAAACATATGAGAAGTACAAGAAAGGGCACATTTGAAGGAAGAGAAGAAGAGAAGCTCTCTCTCAAGGTTCCTCTTCCACCTCTTCCATTGTCCAACCTATAGCTTCCTCTCACCCTGTTGTGGTGTCATCAAATTTTGCTCCACATTTGCGGGAGAACCCTATGGTGCTTATTTGGCAAAAGCCCAAGCATCTTGCATTCGAACTTCTCATTTTTCCCAAAGTGCCTAAGCTCATTCAATATGGTAGAGGGAAGGGTCCTCATGGGGAATCCTCTATGTCTCAGCCTTCACAGCCTCTTACCGCTTTTGTTGTTATTCCAACCTATTCTCAATCTCTTCCTCCTTCTCCCGCCCAGGAGTCTCTCCCTCTGCCATAGATGACCGTGATGGACACTTTGATGGTTGAGAAAGATCCTTATGTTTTGTCTCGACTTCTGGTCTCTAGCTCTCGGAATCGTAGAAACTGCCTTGCGCGTCGACGAAAGGCTTTGATGGCTGAGTAGGTCACTTTGCAGAGGAAGGAAGGGGATCCGACTGCCCCTATTTCAGGGCCTCCTATTGTGTCCTCCTCTCTCATCCCCTCTGCTTCGATTCAAACAAATTTGGTTCTACTTATGTCTCCTACTGCGAGCATAAACATCCTTGACCCTAAAAAGGTGCAAGTGTTTATTGCTCCTTCGGTTGAGCCCCCTCTCTTAATGTCCCTCCTGGACATCTCATCGTTCTCAAAGCTTGTGGATATGTTGAACACCTCGGTGGTGTTTGTCATAGTTTTATCCTCCTCCTCTGCACTTTTTACCTCGTCTATGGGGGTCTCGCACCCTTCGACAAAGCGGAAGGTGGAGGATGGCCTCGCTAACAATGGGGGCCAAAAGAGGATTCCACGCTCTTCAAAGGGTGGTTATGCATTAGCGTGTGTTGTCCTTGTGATGGAAGAAGCTTAGGCATCCCCTGAGTTTGTCATTTCTCCTAAGTCACTCAGTGAGCCCAATGATGATCCCAAAATATGCTCATAATTTGGATATCATGGTGTACTTTTAATACCTTTACTTTTGTTGTTCATGGTTGTTTAACTCTCTTGAAACCTTTTATTGGGGGATATCCTGTAGCAATACACTTTCATGTTCCTCCAGTCTATCATGTTGACATGTCTATATTTATTACCTTGTTTGACTTCCCAAATGACTGGTATAACGCATGTAGTTTTTGAATGATGAAATAGATTTAAATATGTGATTAATGAATGGATATTGTGTATGTGCCATGCGCCTTTTCTTTTGCATCTGTTACCTTGTGTTTCGCAGGTTGTTGAAGAAAGTATGATTGAGTCAAGCACAGCCAATCTTGGCCTTGCAGTAAAGTTCATTTCCTGCACGACTTCGAGGAAGCTCTGGTGAAGACTCTTTGACCGAAACTGTTGGGAAGGATTTTAAATGACATTTAATCTGGAAAGAGTAGAGTGCTAGATTCTCTCTGGATCGGGTTGAACAGATAAACTCATTTATGAAGTATGTTCCTCGATTTTGGGATACATTTTATATCCGCGTCTTTCTCTGTTAGGGTTAGTTAGTTATTTGTTCTCCTGATTTAAAATAAGTGTTCCTCCTGCGCGGGTGAACAAGAAGGAGATAGATAGAGAAGCAGATTATGTAAGAGTTAGAGTTATAATATGAATCAGAGTTTTTGTTAGTTTTATGAAGCAAAACAATCAATG
The DNA here is from genome assembly GCA_007258455.2 of Sequoia sempervirens. Lineage (NCBI taxonomy): Eukaryota > Viridiplantae > Streptophyta > Pinopsida > Cupressales > Cupressaceae > Sequoia > Sequoia sempervirens. The sequence continues at coordinate 40,884 of VDFB02331103.1, read as the reverse complement.
TAAATGATTTCACGTTATGAATAAAAGTTTATGGAGTTCTAAGCACAATATTTAGTGTAAATTAGTTGATGCTTGCTATGGGGGCCCACTTAGTAAGTGTCTATAGGAGAGTAGTTTTTTATCCTTTGTTAATTCAAGTTAGATTTCATTTTAGAAGTTTCAGCACAAACTCAGTCTTATATTGTTCCTACAGCATCGGAAATCCATCCCTTTGTTTGTTCCTGTAGCATAAGGCCAGTTTATAGTTTGACTCTCAATTGTAGCTATTATGATTTATGCTTTGGTTAGATTATGGTTGAGTTAAGAGAACTTTGCATTACCTTCCTGTAGCATAGGTAGAATTTATTTCCATGTATTTATTTTCAATAGGTTGTGACTGAAACCGGTTCTTGGTGCACATATAGTGCCGCTCCATTTAAAGTTTAAGTTCCCTGGTTTGACAAGTAAATGAACGACCATGAAGAGGTATTAGTCACCTGTTGGAATGTCCAATTCCCAGGATAGGTTTTGCTGTGATTTTCATATCCTTTTGTGGGCGCGACCATTTTTGGCGCCGTTGTCAGGGATGGTGTCAATCTAAGAACCTGCTATAATCATTGTTAGCAGTAGTTTTTCAAGTATTTTCAAAATCTTTTAAAATACCATCCATTTTCATTGCATGCATAGAAGAAGAGACACTCAGGGAAGATTTCTCCCTAACCTGCCATCCATTGCTAAGAAAACTGAACCAACTTATAGCCTATTTGAGGATGAATGAGACTTAGATATTGACCCATTTGCTGAAGATTTATGTGCTGACTTGCTATTCGGCCCATTTAACGAAGAACCTGAAGAAAATCCATTTGTTTTTATACTTGGTCAGGTGAACATGGCACGTAATCCACCGAATCGACCTCTTGCTTTTGAATTCCCCATTATTGCTTAACAAAATAATGACAACCTTAAGAATATTCCTTCTTCATTACTTCCCAAGTTCTATGGCTTAGTTACAGAAGACCCAGAGACCTTCTTGTTCGAGTTTGATATCCTCTGTTGCAGTTATGACTACACTTCAGATGCTCACAAACTAAAATTGTTTCCTGCTACCTTGAAGGAGGGAGCTCTCAGATGGTTCATGAGTTTGGGAAGGGGTGTTGTTGATATTTGGGCAGCCATGCAAACAAAATTTCTTAAGAAATACAAGGAATATTGTAAGAGTGGCAGTAAAAGTGATGATATATTCCAAATTCAACAGAAGGAAGATGAAAGTCCGGAGGATTATATATCAAGATTCATGTTTTCTCTGAAAAAGAATTCAGACCATAATCTTAATGAAGAATATCAGAAATTACTTTTTCTAAGGGGAATCAATGATACCTGTATAGATGCCTTGGACCTGATGGGAGGCGGAGATATCACTAAAGCATCTTGGGATGATCTCATGAAGATATGTCTCAATTACTCCCGAGCAAATGTGAAGAAGGGTAGAGGTCATCAAGCTACAGTGGGAAAATCTTCTTCCAGCGGAGTTTCCCAGATGGAGATCACAAATTTGTTGTCTGATTTCAAGCGGGACATCATAAACATGGCTACACAATTAGATACCATGCAAGCTCGCAAGAAACATGTGGAGGCTGAAGCAATCTTGGCTGAGTTCTGTCTAACTGTAGACAGAAGAAACGTGACTACAGATGCAAGATGGTGGCCAACATGGAGGCAAAACAATTACCTACTAATTTTAAGATGATAGAAGGTGATGATGACCAAGTCTTCTTTGTTGCACAAAGGAGACCATGGGCTCCAAGACAAGGTATGCCTCAAGATCCTTTGAATTTTGGTAATCCTTACTCTAATTATAATAACCAATGGCAACCTACATATGGCCCATCTCCACCTTGGAATGCTCCTCAACCATACTGGCCTAACTATCAGAGCCCTCAATGGCAACCCCCTCAAGGAGGTTGGCAGCACCCACAAGGACAATCCAGGTAACTGGCAGCAGAACCCTCAATGGAGAGGTTCTCAGCAATGGCAGAACCAATTCCCTGGATTCTTGCAGTCTCAGCAACCACAACCTCCAGCCCTTATGCCTCCTCCTGCAGCACCTGCAGCAAATATTGGCCCTCCAAAATAAACGCCTATGCCTGCTCAACCATTGCCAAATCCTAATAATAAGCAATAGCAACAACAACAACCTATGTATTATGTAGAAGCCAACCAGTATCCAGCTTATGCCCTGAATATCAATGATATCCATCTTAGGTCTGGAACCACTCTCCCTACTCCACAGCCACCTATAATAACAGAGATTTCAGACTCTGCTGCTGAACAACCTACTGATCATGCAGAAGATATACCTGTATCAGCTACTGCCTCTAAGGAACCTATCCTGCAGCCTCAGGCTACACCACCTTTTCCTCAAAAATTGCAAATTACTACACCCAAGACCATTGAAGAGCCCACCTTTGATATTTTGGAGCAGCTAAAGAATGTACAAGTCCAAATTCCTCTTTTTCAAGCTATTAAAGATGTTCCAGTTTATGGAAAAGTCATTATAGAGGCTTGTTTAAAGAAACAAGGAAGAAAGAAAAAGGATCCCCAAACTATCCATATCCTAGGATAGTTAGACGATATTATGTTGGGGAAGGTTGTCATTCCAAAATATACTGATCTTGGAAGTCCTGTAGTAAAAATAAATATCAATGGTCAAGTAGTAAGAAATATTTTGGTTGACCTTGGTACAGCCATTAATGTGATGACCAAGCACACTATGGAGTGTTTAAATATTCCAAACATTCGGTCTACATCGACTGTCCTGCAGCTTGTTGATAGTTCCACGGTTACACCTGATGAAGTGATAGAAGATGTCATTGTCACCCTTGAATCTTGGGAATACCCTGTTGATTTCACCATATTGTCCACTAAGGCAACCTTAGGAAGATATCCTATTATCCTAGGCAGACCTTGGTTAGCTATAGCTAATGCCCTTATAGGATGTCGTTCAGGAGACATGACAATTTCTGATGGTCAGTCAAGGAAGAAATTGGCTTTATACCCACCTGCACAACCTCTTCCAGATTTGTCTCAACCAGTTTGGCCAGATCTAGGAGAGGAATATGAAGAAGTCAATTCATTAGCTGAGTTAATGATGCTACGAACTGATCCATTTTCCCAGCTTTAGAGTGAAGATACTTGCTTCTACACATTTTGCAGTTTAGTTCTGGTTTGAATAGCCCATCTATTTTGGACAGCCGTTCTTAGCAATGTTTCCTGTAGCAACTGGATCCTGAGAGCCATCATGATTTTCTATTATGTGATATACAGGCACCACCTTTATCAGCAACCTCAATAAATTATCTCACTAAACAGATAGAAGTATCTCTAGGCCGCTGTCTACATATTAATAATAAGTTGTCTCCATCTCAACAAACTGCCCTAGCCACAATGCTACAAGCCCACAAAAGAGCTTTTGCATGGGACTATGGGGATATGAAGGGTTTAGACCCAAAACTCTGTACACATCGCATATATATTAATAGTGACTTTAAACCTATCAGGCAGCCTCAAAGAAGAATTAATCCAGCTTTGAGAGAAATTGTTAAAGAAGAATTGCAGAAAATGTTAGCAGTTGGCTTTATCTACCCAATCTTCGATAGTCAATGGGTTTCCCCATTAGTCATTGTTCCTAAGAAAGAAGGCAAATGGAGGGTATGTGTAGATTACAGAGAGCTCAACTTGGCAACAAAGAAATATTACTTTCCTCTTCCATTCAGTGATCGAGTTCTTGATAATTTAGCTAGGAAAAAGTACTTCTCATTCTTAGATGGCTTCAGTGGGTACAATCAAATCAAGATTGCTCCTGAGGATCAAGAAAATACTACTTTTACATACCCTCGGGCAACATTTTCCTATTCAGTTTTGCCTTTTGGTCTCTGTAATGCTCTTGCAACTTTCTAGAGGGCAGTCATAAGTATCTTCTCAGACATCTCATATGATTGTATGGAAATATACATGGATGACTTTACTGTTTATGGTACAACATTTGAGGAAGCTCAAGCCAACTTGGAGAAAGTACTATAGATATGTGAGGTTCACAACCTATCACTGAATAGTTAAAAGTGCTTCATGATGATGTAGGAGGGAATAATGCTTGGTCACTATATTTCTACTGCAAGAATTCAGGTTGATCCTACTAAGATTGAGGTCATCTCTAAGCTACCCTCTCCTGCTAAGCAGAAAGAGGTACGGAGCTTTCTAGGCTATGCTAGATACTACAGAAGATTCATCAAGGACTTCAGCCAAACAACAGGCCCCTTATATAGTCTGCTGAAGAAAGATGCAGATTTTTCTTGGACAGAGGAATGTGAAAAAGCATTTCTTGACTTGAAAGTCGCCCTTACATAGGCACCTGTTCTAAAAGGACCTGATTGGTCACTTCCATTTCATATTCATACTGATGCATTAGATTATGCCATTGGTGCAGTGTTAGGGCAGAAGGATAGTTCAATAGAACATGCACTCTATTACATAAGCAAAAATCTATAAGGGGCTGAATCAAACTACACTGTTACAGAAAAAGAAATGCTGGCAATCATCTACGCTCTCAATAAATTTAGGCATTATATCACCGGTTATCAGATATTTATTCATACTGATCATGCCGCAATCCGGTATCTCATGAACAAAGCCTCAATATCCGGGCGACTGGCAAGATGGTTATTGCTGATGCAGGAATTTGATATTACAATTGTGAACAAGTCAGGTAAAGCCAACGTGGTTGCTGATTTCCTTTCTAGAATTCAAAGGCAAGATGACTCTGCACTTATTGAAGACTCTTTTCCTGATGAGCACCTGTTTGCAATCAAGGTTATTCACCCATGGTATGCTGATATAGAAAATTATCTGGCCATAGGAAGAACTCCTTCTCAATTCTCCCCTAAGGAAAAGAGATTATTGGTAGAGAAAAGCTTTAACTTTTTTTGGATTACAGGTTGCATGTTTTATACAGGGCCAGATCAAGTTATGAGGAGATGTGTACCAGAGGAGGACACTCATGATATACTGCGTGCCAGCCATGATGAGCCGTGTGGTGGACATTTTGCTACCAAAAGGACAGCGATGAAAATTTTAAATACTAGTTACTATTGGCCAACTTTGCATAGAGATGCAGCCAAATATACCAGGAGATGTGACATATGCCAAAGGATGGGAAGACCAACTCGATCTGATGAGATGCCTCTATTTCCACAAGTTGTAGTTGCACCTTTCGACAAATGGGGACTGGATTTTGTAGGACCAATTGATCCTCCTTCCAATGGTAAGTCCTACATCCATGTATGCACAGATTATGTCACAAAATGGGTAGAGGTTAAGCCTATGAAACATGCTAGGAACAATAAAGTGGCTGAATTCCTCTATGAAGAAATATTTACTAGGTTTGGTGTCCCTAGGGAAATAGTGACAAATCAAGTAGCACAATTTACTTCTACACTTATCACAACTTTAGTCAACGAATATAATATACGGCACAGGAAATCAACTCCTTATCACCCCCAGGCCAATGGCCAGGTTGAGGTCACCAATAGGGACAGAAAGGCCATTTTGACTAAAACTGTAGATTTGCATAGGAAGGATTGGGCCACAAGGTTACCAGAAGCTATATGGGCCTACCGTACTATCTAGAAGACTGCTACAGGATATACACCTTTTGAAATGGTGTATGGTAAAGTAGTTGTGATGCTAATAGAATTTGAGCATAAGACTCTAAGAATAGCACTGGAGATGGACATGAATTTACCAAATGCACTAAAAGACATAATCATGCAGCTCAATGCTCTAGATGAACTCTGAAAGAATGCCCTACAGTACACTGAGATAATACAAAATTAGAGAATAAGGTGGCATGATAAATACATTAAAGAAAATAAATTCAAAGTAGAAGATTGGGTTCTGCTTTATGACTCACGGTATAAGGACAGTCCAGGCAAATTACAAACCAGATGGTTGGGCCCGTATGAAATTGAGAATGTATTTGCTAATGATTTAATGCAACTTGTTACAATTGATCATGTTAGATTCAAGTTGTTAGTTAATGGACACCGCCTCTGGTTGTACCATAAACCAGTCTCAAAAGAAGAATTCATGCAGCAGTTCATTCAGGATCCTGCCACTAATTCTCTTGCAGCCGAAGGCTTTAGCCTTTCTCTTGCAGCTTCTCCGTGATTTTGTAATGCATGCTCATAATAAAAGTTTCCTTTTTAAGGGAACCCCTTTTTCTTCATTTCCACTTGTCGCCACATTTCACTTCTTTATCTTCTGTACCATCCATTCATTCCATCTATTCATCTCGTCCGTCCACGTCACCCATCCACCTCATTCATCCACACCACCCTTAATTATGATCTCATTCCCAACTATCATCTCATACGGAGGCCATCATCTTTCTCAGCACGTATAAGCATTTAATGAAAGGTACGCAATATATTTTGTTATCGCATTTTTTATTCATTTCATTCTATTCATTTATTACTATGTCTGTATCAGTCATTATTACCCGATCTCCGCCTATTCCTTAGTATATGTGTGGACACATGTCATACTTTAAGTAGGGGGCGGGATAATCCATTTTTAAAACTTGTCCTTTCGTCGTTGTCACAACTGCTCAGATAATCTTTCTTTATTATTTTTCTGGTACATTCCAAATATGATCGCATGTCTTTTTCATTGCATGTTTTTCATTGTAAATCACAATTAAAATTGCTTGTTTAAAAAGTTTATTTTTGGAAAAGAAGAGAGAAGTGATGGCAAGATAGAAAAGAATCAGAGCAGAAAGGGAAATTTTTGATTTTCAGAAAAGAGTTGAGTTCAGCTAAGGAAAAACTATGAACATGGGTGGTCAGCGGGTAAGACATGAGCCTGTAGCTCATGAGTTATTAATGCAAAATCCTCAAACAGTCCAGGAATTCAGCCTCTGTGGTTGGCTGAATTACTTTTTGAGTTTAGATGATTTTAATGAGGAGGCTACAGGCGAATTTTTGAGAACCCTTTCCGAAGGGGAGGCTACTGTATGGGGTCTAACAGTTGTTGTAACTAAAGAAATAATTGCAAAGGTAACCAGGCTTCCAGCCGTTGGAAAAAAATTTCTTCGGATGTTGCCTCTGCAAGGGCAGAATTTTCAATACCCACTGATGGACCTTTGGAGGTCTTAAAGCAGGGATGCAAGTGAGTGTCGTTGCCTCCTCCATACCCAGAAAATGCTACTTTCGTAATTAGGTATTTAACTTGTGAAGGTCATTTTTCTTACCTGCATTATTACCACTTCAAACTGCTAAGTCATATGAGGCATGGATTAGTTGTTAATGTTCTGAACTTTTTGTTAAAATTTCTGGAACAATGTGCCCATGGAACCCAACAGGGGAAAGATAATTCTATTGCTCACCATGGCCTCATAAAATTGTTGATTGAATGCTCTTTGAGAGATGTATCACCTCTTTCCTAGCAAGAATTTATTGCCTAGAAGAGCCTACAACGTCTAGAACCCCCTAGGGCACTTACCCCACGGCCTCAGAAAAAGAAAGAGGAAATGGCATCTACTAGTAGGAGAATAGGGCAAGCGTCATCTGCTTCTGTAGCACCTGGTCCTACAACTCTCACACCAGAGTCCTCTGCCCGGGTGCAAACCAGGGCTGCCGGTAGGAGAGAGAGGAAAAAAAAGGCTGAAGAGTCATCTAGAGTAGAACAAACTCTAGAATCTGACTCTCGTTCTCAAAAAAGGCAACGCTCTTCTCCTGCAGCATCTTCCCCTGCAGCAGTGTCTCCTACAACAACACATGTTGCTGTCACCAGTTCACCATCATCCTTTGACAAGGTAGAACCTTCTAGGCAATTCAAAAAGAGGAAGGCTATGAGAGCACCTCCGACAGCCGTAGCATTGCAAAGAAGAGTTTCCACCAAAAAACAATGTAAGGTATCTCCTGCTTCACCTCAACCTGAGGTTATTATAATTTCAGAAGAATCTGTAGAGTCTGAATATGATGTTTCTCAGAATATGTCTGAGAGTGTTGCACAGAGTTCATTTGTTATTCTTGAAGAAGAACAAGTTGAGACAAGGGAAGTTGAACATAATGAAAGGGGGGTACCAAGTCTTGATGACTTGGCTGCTGCGGCTATGTAGATTTCGGAGGAAGCACAGTCTTCTCCACTATAGCAACAAGAATTTATCCTGCAGCAAGAGGAAGAACAGACTGAACCATTGGAAGTGGCCAATGAAGCCTCATTTCCCCTGCAACTTGTCAAGCCATTATTGTTTATAAAAAAGATATTTTTAATTGAATTTTTGGAATATTTCAAAGCTACATGGAGACCGATTACATTACAAACCCTGAGTTTCCGCCACTTGGCCAAGACTGAAATGCAACAAAGTCTTTGGGAGGAGGAAAAGAAGAAACTAAAAAAGGAAATAGAAGGGCAGAAACAGGAAATTCAAGAGTTAAAAGAGAAAATAGATGAAATGCTGAAGGTAACTGGTCAGATTATGGAATGCAGACCACCACCCAAAGTTCATGCTCCGTGCCTTAAGGAACAGTTCTTGTGGTTCCAACTAATGAGAATTTCTAGAAATCAAGATCTTATTTTTCACACTGCTAAAAAATTCTACAATGCATACCAGGCAGCCCCTAATTGGCTAAGAAATTTTGTGTGAATTTTATTTACATGACTTTTTAATTCCATTTGAAACAGAGTGGAATCCCCTTCTGTATATTGGTGACATCCATTTGAGATCACTTATGTCTTGGGTGGCAAATGAAGCAAATTATGGCAAGCAATGGGAAACATATGAAGAAGCCGAAATGAATGAGCCTGTTCCATTGTGCCTTGAGAGTTCAGACCCCCGCACAATGTTGAAAACCTAGCTTACTGTGGCATATGGTTTTAATAATGATATAGCCAGAATGAAAATATTTGATCTCAGGAAACATGTATATGACGAGTTTCAAGAACAGACATACTCGTCTTGGAGATTGTCATACTCTAGAATTGAAAAGAGGTGGGAGAGATTAACTATTGGGTTAAGAAAGTCTGAGCCTCATAGTCCCCTAAATTTTATGGTAGCTCTTAAATGATCAAGCAGATACATACAGTTGGGACTTCAAAAGAGGTTTGAATTGTGGTTGCCATTAACATTTAGACCTCCTGTGCTAATGTGGCCCCTTTAACACTACCAGGCTACAAATATTAATGAAGATATAGAAGCCCGTAGGTATGAAAGGTGGCAGAGTTTCAGAGGTTTTTGTTACAAATTTGGAATTCCATTTCAGGGTCATGCCTCAACCACTAATTTCAGAAAGACCACCAGGAAGTTTCATGTTGGAGGACCAGCATTGGGTTAAGTAGGGGGCAAAATGATGAGCCCAAAATATGCTCATAATTTGGATATCATGGTGTACTTTTAATACCTTTAATTTTGTTGTTCATAGTTGTTTAACTCGCTTGAAACCTTTTATTGGGGGATATCCTGTAGCAATACACTTTCATGTTCCTCTAGCCTATCATGTTGTCATGTCTATATTTATTACCTTGTTTGACTTCCCAAATGACTGGTATAACACATGTAGTTTTTGAATGATGAAATAGATTTAAATATGTGATTAATGAATGAATATTGTGTATGTGCCATGTGCCTTTTCTTTCACATCTGTTACCTTGTGTTTCGCAGGTTGTTGAAGAAAGTATGATCGAGTCAAGCACAACCAATCTCAGCCTTGCAGTAAAGTCCATTTCCTGCACGACTTCAAGGAAGCTTTGGCAAAGACTCTTTGACCGAAATTGTTGGGAAGGATTTTAAATGACATTTAATCTGGAAAGAGTGGAGTGCTAGATTCTCTCTGGATCGGGTTGAACAGATAAACTCATTTATGAAGTCTGTTCCTCGATTTTGGGATACATTTTATATCCGCGTCTTTCTCTATTAGGGTTAGTTAGTTATTTGTTCTCCTGCTTTAAAATAAGTGTTCCTCCTGCGTGGGTGAACAAGAAGGAGATAGATAGAGAAGCAGATTATGTAAGATTTAGAGTTATAATATGAATCAGAGTTTTTGTTAGTTTTATGAAGCAGAACAATCAATGTAAATGATTTCACGTTATGAATAAAAGTTGATGGAGTTCTGAGCACAATCTTCTATGTAAATTAGTTGATGCTTGCTAAGGGGGCCCACTTAGTAAGTATCTGTAGGAGAGTAGTTGTTTATCCTTTGTTAATTCAAGTTAGATTTCATTTTAGAAGTTTCAGCACAAGCTCAGTCTTATACTGTTCCTGCAGCATCAAGAATCCATCCCTATGTTTGTTCCTGCAACATAAGGCCAGTTTATAGTTTGTCTCTCAATTGTAGCTATTATGATTTCCGCTTTGGTTAGATTATGGTTGAGTTAAGAGAACTTTGCATTACCTTCCTGTAGCACAGGTAGAATTTCTTTCCAAGTATTTATTTTCAATAGGTTGTGACTGAAACCGGTTTTTAGTGCACATATAGTGCCGCTCCATTTAAAGTTTACGTTCCCTAGTTTGACAAGTAAATGAATGACCACGAAGAGGTATTAGTCACCTGCTGGAATGTCCAATTCCCAGGATAGGTTTTGCCATGATTTTCATATCCTTTTGTGGGTGCGACCACCCAATAGTGAATCTTAAGTGTCACCTCCCTCGCCCACTAAGGTATCACATGGCACTCATGTGAAGTGCATGTTTAACTCTTTGGATGAGGTCTTAGCCTTGTCAGCGATCTTCGCAAAATCGCCAATTTTTGCTCCACAGGAACTAAGTGGAGGAGACCCCAAAGAGTCTCCTTCCTTGGCTCTTGTTGGGGGGGGGGGGGGTTGAAGGGTTCCCCCCTTAACATTCCACCACTGCAGGCTCATCCGCCTTCCCCATATAATGATCTAGATTGGGAAGCAGACGACCTCTTGGTTGATGAGTGTTAGGGGGTGCCTCTTCTTTACCTTTAGATTAGGTGTGTGTTTGTTGTGATGTGTTCCCCCATGCTTGTGTTGTGTGTTCCTAGATGGCCATTGTCACCCTTGTAGGTTCTTGGATACAAGAGTGATTTTGTGTTGTAAAACTTCCTCTATTTGTGGCATCATTCTTCCTCTGTTATGTGTGTTGATTTTTGACAAATTGGGAACAATGCAAAGTGTTGGGGGAATTTAGGCTTCCCCTCCATGTTGACCCAAAATTTTATTTTTATTTTGTCTTCACTTGCATTCTTCATATGGTCTAATATAGTAGGAGGTTGATGACAATTCATTAATATATTATTACTATACTTATATATATATATATATGAGCAACTCTTACCCTAAAATATCAGACTGCCCCTATGCCCTTTATTTGTGATATCATTGTCTCTTTTCATAGTGTTTTTATCTTTCTCTCTTCTTTTCTTGATTTGTGATGTTGTGGTACCTATGTGTTGTCCCTTGTGTGTGCAACAACATCACCACGATGACATCTCACTATGTCTCGCGGGCCACAACATCACCTTTTCATTCTTTCCTTTCTCTCCTTAGGATGCCACGTGCCTTGTGTTTGGAATGCACCATCATAAAGGGGGGCTATCATGTCAACCTTGATTTTCAAAAAATGCATTGGATTGCCAACGAATCTTTTCTCGAAAATCTTTGCAAACCTTTTTCAAAAAATTGCATTCTCAACAAGGACCCCTAGCAAAACGTGTTTCCTTCGTCATGGGTTTGCAAAGAAAGAACTAAAAGAACTTTCCTCCGAGGAGGGAGTGACTTGTCCTACGGGAGAAGTATTGACCTTCCCCTTGCAAGGGGGAATTTTCTTCCTTTTGAATTCCTTGATGAAGTGAACATCTTTCGAAAGGATTCCTTGATGATTAATTGATTTGTGAAAAACATTCTTGCACTTTCAAATAGAGTGTCCCTTGATTGGAACCCTCTTCTTTTGAAGGGTTCCCGAGGGACCCCTTTGAAAGATCTTCCTTCAATTTTTTTGACTATCTGTGTGACTGTCTGTCTATTTTCCTGCGTGGCTACTTTTTGTTTTGTAACATGTTTTATCTGTGGATTAACACGTTGCTTTGCAAGTGTGCCTATGAAGCTCCTTTCCAATCCAACTCTACAGAATCCCCTCACATTGGGCTTCCTTCATGAGAGAGTACTTGGGGGAATGCCTTATTTGTAGGTCTGGGGATCTATGAAGCACTTGCATCCTACAAGATTTGTCCGTTATTGGTCTACGAGCCTTCAGTGTACTTTGTTCAACTTCATAGTTTTGCGAAGCTACAAAGTCCTTTTGTTTGAACCTCCTCAGGAGAGAGTACCTTTGGAGTCGTTTTCTTTCCCTACACTTTTGAGTTTTCCAAATCACAATCTACTTACTTGACAATTCAAGTATACATTTCTAACTCTTCAATCTACTTTATCGAACACTCATTGATACTATTGCTCGCTAAAGTGGGGGCAAAATGTAAAGGATCGAATTTGCACTCCTTGTGTAAATTCCCCTTTTGCACCCCCTCAAAAAATCAAACCTGAAGGCGAAATTCCACATCACCCACCTGCCTTCAATCCACTTGGCGCCTACTTTGTGTGCAAGTGGGGAAATATTTATCAAGGACATGAGCGCAACGCAAGGACATCTATGTGACATGCTGTCGTTCCTGACATATTCTTGCCTATGGTGTCTACAGGACATTACACTCCTCATTGGGGATGAATTGTAATGCCTTTGTGTCAATCAACTGACCCAAAGATGAACCTTTCCCTCCTAATCTTCCTTCAAATGCATCCATTTCACTATCACCTCATCTCTCTTAGCAATTTTGGATCTTTCTAGCAATCCATCACATTCTCTCATGAATTTTGCACAACTGCATTGAGCATTGCAACAGCTTGTTACTCCATCAACCTCATTTTGCACATGTTGCTCTAAGCTAGGAGTTTGGAGTCTTATGAGACCTCTCTTCATCACTACTACGGTCATGCCAACTTTTCCAAGCTCGATGCCTTGCATTCTCCCTTCATTGGCCTTGAGAGCCTTTGGGTGGAGGTGGTATCACTTCACTCTCTTTTTCCTTTTATGGTTTGATAAAGTAGTGTAGCATCTTTTGTAGTATTCAATAGTTTCCTTTCTTCTTTCCTTTATCACACTTTCTACTTCATAGCTTTTCTAGCTTTCTGTGGAGGTGGAAACACCAAAGCAGGGGTTTGACTGAGGCAAACCCCTATACAACCCAACATTTTTCCCTCTCTTGCTTGTATGTAGGTGAATGTGTGCATGGAGCTCACTGGCGAATTGGAGCTTTAGTGAGTTGATATTCATCACCCTTGTCTTCATCTACTTGCTTTATAATTTACGTAGTTATTTCTCTTATTTCATCATTTTTTTTATTTTGTTAAAGTTAACCAGCTAGGCAGTTAGTAATTTTTTTTACTTTCCACACTATACTTTATGTTTTCTGGCTGTACGGATGCCAACATGTCAGAGAGATGCTAGCACATTGCGTTGTCATCCCAGACCTGCGCTGTCGTCCTTAGACAAAGAGTTGTCTAAGGTGCAGTTTGGACTCTAGAAATTGGCTCATTTAGCCTCATTTAGACTTTCAAATTTGTATAGTGATAGGAGCACTTGAGAGTGCTCTTCATTCTCAATTCTTTTCCTAAATACCCATTAGCTCAAGGTAAGTTAGGGTAGCCCTCCACTCTCGACTCTCTATGACCTGGAGCCTTGGTGTGGTTGGTCCCCCTCTCTTACAATACCTTGATCTCAAATCTATTTTAGAAAATTAGTAACAAACCCCATATAGCTCATCAATAACTCATCAATCCGTGGAATAAGATACCATATTTTTTGTATTTTTGTTCAATTCTCTATAATTGATACACATCCACATTGTCCCATATTTTTTCTTTACTAACACAACTACTGATGTGAATGGACTTTTGTTGGGTCTAATATGCCTCGTCTCCAATAATTCCTTAATTGATTTTTCTATCTCATCCTTATGTCTCTTAGGATGTTTGTATCACATAGTAATTACTAGTTTGACACTCCCTTCCATCTCTATGACATGCTCTATTCCCCTCTTTAGTGGTACTCCATGAGGGATACTCCCAAACACCTTGCTATGTTCATATATCAATTTCTAGATATCTAGATGGTAATTGTTCTTACGTTGATCTACAATTGTAGGCATGATAAGACACTCTATTGCCCACTCTACTTTCTCATGTTGAGTCAACAACTTAATCCTCTCAAAGGATACAACTATAGGACCCCCATCTGATAAACCTTTGAGCACTATCTTTTTCCCATTTGCATTAAATTTTATTTCCATCTTTTGTAGATTTAGAGAGAACTCCACAACGCACTTCATCTAATGCATCCCCAAAACCTCCAATGTTAATTGCATAGAATTTGTCTTTCAACTCATATTCTCCCAATTGGATGCTCATATTGGAAACATTATGATTACAAGAAAGTTTGTACCCATTTGCTACCATGACCATAAAGCCCTCATGTTCTTCTATTTGCAACCTTCTTCTATTCAAAAAACCCTCATTAATGAAGTTATGAGTGGCACCTATATCGATAAGTGCTATAATTTGTTGCCACTGTAATGCCACTATAACCTTGAATGTCATTTCCTTTTGGATGCTAGAGAGTTGGGCAATGGTACCATCACTATTTGATTCCTCATTTGATGAACTCTCCTCCTCACTAATCTCCAAATCATATTCTTGATCTAATTTTTCTAATGCAGATTCATCAACAACAAAAATACTCTATTTTCTTTGCCTTTTCCTTCACATTGTATTTCTGAGATGGGTCGCAAGGCTCCCTAAAATGGAAGCACACTTTCTTCGTTCTTCGTCCAAGGGTAATTGAGATGCTCATTGTCCAATCTATTGGACTCATTATATGGCTAATGTGATTCTCTATGAAACATTTTTTTATCCTTATCCTTCTTATGAGGAAGACTCTTGAATGAAATTTATTTCTAAGAGTAGAAGTATCCATGTCCCTAGCCTTCTTGATGGTCTCCTATAGTGAAGATGGATTAAGGGCCTTAATCCAACTCCTCAAAGGATCCAAAATACCATTCATAAATAGAACAATGAGTCTCCTCTCTGAAATGTTTGTGACCAACACTAAAAGTCTCTAGAAATCAACCACACATGCCTCCATTAAACCCCATTGTTTAAGTTGATCCAACTCTTTAAAGTGCAACTCTATATCTTTCCTATCATACTTCTCAATCAACTTCTTTGTGAACTCAACATATGAATCAATTTGGTCATGACCCAAGGTGATCATTCCATGGTGCCACCACTTATGAGCACTACCATCCAAATATATAGTTGCATACTTGATAGCCTCATCCTTCAGCATTGGGTTAAGCTAGAAGTATGTGTCAAGCTTCTGCACCCAAGCCCTAGGTGTAGTCTTCCTGAAGCCATCGAAGTATCAAATGGATAGCTTGGCCACCTTTCTTTGCAACTCCTGATGATGTTATCTACCACTGTTATGTGGTCTATGTTTCATTATGAGGTCCATGTAATCACAAAAGGATATCTTGGATAGAAAATCCAACCTGAATCTCTCCAACCCTATAAAATATGATCTTGAAGCTCCTATTGGGTGGGCTCTACCTCAACTCGATGATCAATCCTTGGTGGGAAATTAGGCACTAATGGCCTAGAATTGGTTGTTTTGGTTTTATCTATATGATTATTGCCTCTATTATTCACTAAACCTTCCCCATTACCATTATTCATGTTGCACCCTCTGTTACCATCATTGTGACCCCACTGTTAGTGCCATTATTTCCCAAATTATTGCCCTAATTGTTGTTGTCATTCCCAATCATTTTTTGGTTCATTAATTCCACTATCTATGCTAAACTCTCTTACAACTCATGTTGTCCTCTAGCTAGGTCATTCAACATTTCCTTAGTGCTAGGTTCTTACTATTGCTCTCTATCACCCATTTTAATGCCGGCAAAGGGATCTAACTCTAGTTGCCTTTCAAGGCTCATGTTGGATCTATTTCTTTTAAGATTATAATGATGGGTATATGGCTACATTACTCATTCAGTCAGTTGTCATAACACTATTTTCCTAAAAACCCTTTAGGATGATAGGATACGTTGCTTTGATACCACTCTGGCATACACCCTCAATCTGCCCTTTTATGTGTTTTGTTGTGTTTTTGAGAGAAGATGAAGGTAATATGTAGATGTTTTTTTAACAATAATGAGTAGAAATAAAATAGATTGCAACAATGAAAACAACTTAGAAATTTATAATTTTTGGAATTACAATGAATAAAAAACTATAAATTTATATTGTAATAAAAAAATGGTGGCCCAAATCATAAAATGATATAACATATCTAAGTCCAACAAACTCAAAAAAATTGGAGACTTTGACAAACTGTTGTAATTGCAACTAACAAATTCAAGGTGTAAAATGATGCAAATAACTCTTCCAAACTTGTTTTTTTCACTCCTTACAAATTTGTTGAGTGTTCCTCAACCCAAGGCACCACCAATCCCTCCATTTTGCATCCCAAAACCCTATGGCCAACTTTAGTCTTCACACACCCCTCCTTATAGTTGTTCAACCTGCCTAGGAATGGTATGACCTACTCATGAAAGGAAAATCTTTGAGTTTTAAAGCCTTCACTTTGTTGTTATTTAATGCTTAGAAAACCCCTTCAAAACTACACTGAAAACTGCTTTATAAAATTAAAACTATCAAACCACAATGAAGCTCAGTTGTGATCCTTGACTACTAATCACCATTAAATCTTCTAGATTGGATTTTTCATGAATGTAGAAGATGTTCCTTGAAAGGTTTGATGTCCTCAAAAAGCCATAGGATGAACAAGTTCAACTAGCAACATATTCTCCACAATATCCAAAATCAACATGTAAAAATGAGTTCCTAAAGAAAACACTTTTATATCCTTCCCAATTCCAATGCCCCAAAAGAAGGATTAAATATTCTATTTAATTTATTTACTCTTTATGTCTCTCATAAGTTGGGCACAAACTTCTAGAAATACTTTATTACAATATTTTAAAACATCACTTATGTCTCTCTTGGCCCTTTTGTAAAAAGCAACTTTATAAAATAAATAAGTTGAACATTTAATTTAACTTTAATACCTTTACATTATTTAAAATAAATACATTGGACTTGTTAGCTCTCAAAAATGCAGGTAAGAATACCTCAAGAGGTTGCTAATCTCTTGATACGTTTCAGGGTAACAGACAAGGCCAAATGATTTGAACCTTCTTCTCTTCAGGTGATGCTAGACCTAGGTGGGTATACCTATATGAATGAAGCGGACTTAAAGTTGTATGACTTGATTGATTTGATGGATCTATTATGATGGCACAAAGTGTAATAGATGAAAGCTTGTTGACTACTCTTACTCCTAGTATTGAATTTGAAATATGGATGGTTTAAAAAGATTTCATGTGAGATTCTAAAATGGAATTAGTGTGACCAGTGCCTACTTCTGTTGGGCTAATGGAGTCAAGAGGTAAATGATATGTGTTTCCGCTTTTTGGCTTAACTCTAGTTGCTAGGCACTTTGAGAATGAGGTTCTATGGCTGACATAAAACTTCACTAAATTTATGACTTGCATAAATTGTGCTGGAATATTTTCTTACCAGGTTCTTCTTCAATTATCCAAAAGAAATCTTTAAATCACTGTGATTCATCCAAAAGAATTTAAATTTGACTTGCAGACACCAATTGATTAATTCACACAAAATGGGAATACATTTCGATAAATCAGAAATATACTTGATATACTGATTTAAATGATTAAAAGACCTCAAGTTGGAGACAACTAGATAAAAATGTAAATAATTGCATCACAACAACTGAACACCAAGAAAGGATTTCACCAAATTTATGTATTCTTCTCCATTATATAATTTTAAAAGATTTTACAATATATAGCATGATGTCTTGTTTCGGCAATAGTTCATCCTATCCAACTACCTAATCTACTGCTTTCTCCTAAATCTAATCTGATCTTTTTTTACACAATTTCACTTTGCATATATACATTTCCTTTTTAGGGTTACAACCCTTCACAACACCCGTTCGCTACAATACTTCATTTAACTATTCTAGGTAAAATAAAATATTTAATTAATTGCCTTCTAGGCAAATTAAATATTTTAACCTTAATTTCCATTTTACATCTTCGTGAAATAATTACTCGCTTCATGACTCTTTGGGTGAAAATATTCTCCATTTATGTCTCTTAGTTGAAAGATTTCACCAAATTTAATATATCATTTCTTCGGGTAAATAATTACCCATTGCCGGCTCGTAACTCCTTTGGTGAAATTTTCCATTTCCCTGTGCAAGTATTTTATAAATTTAGCTTTTGTGCATTTATGGGTAAAATGATTATTTCACCTTATAACTCCCCTTTAAATACTTCATATTTTAGTGAGAAAATACTCACTTTTACCTTCATTAAATAAATCTTCATTTTATTTACTCGGGCAACCTCAGTATTTAAATCTCCTTTTTAATTTTTTCCTTTATTGCATCGATATTATACCTATTTTAAAGTTATATTTACTCTCAATCCTTCGGTATATCATTTTCTCCTATTCCATATTATATTTCATGCAATGAAAACTCAATAATGTGTTCTTCCTATTAGAGTGACTTGAAGCATTGGGACCACTTATTATTCTTCCACCGCCTTCATATCTCTCATCGATGAAAATAGTGCCTTTGTTGCTCGGCTGTTAGCGAGACTCTTCCTGAAAGCTTTTCATCGGAGAGACCCTCACAGTCGGAGAGATCTAGGAAGCTTACACTGATTGAACATATCTCCCTGATGCATTTTGCTTTGTTCATTACTTCATATTGAATCCTTTCGTATTCTTCCATGGCATGGAGTTAATGTGTTATGCACACTCTTCCTTTATAGTGCGGTCAGTAGGATGCTGGGAATGGTTGTGGAGTTTATTTTTTTACTCTTGCCACATACTCGAAGGCCTTTCAGATCTTGTCTGAGATACATTCCATGCGTATACAACATCCCATATCTTTGAGGAGCTCTCTGCTAATACTTTGTAAAGTGATCTAAAGACTTTGTGAAGGCTTTGCGTATTGACCCCAATCTTTCTTAGATATCATCCCAAGCGCCCGCTGTCTTTTAAATGCATATTCTCCTTGCCTTCATTTTGTGGTTAAAATCTTCTATGCTCATCACTGACTGCCAAGATAATGTCTTTCAAGATTTGTCTGCTATCTTTATGTGACTTCATATGGTCCTACTATGTTTCTTGCTCGATGCTTTATTTCCCCAGTTTGTCTTCGATGTAATAGTTCTCTTTGGATAGACAAAGGCACATTGAAAAATTTGTGACATGTGTATAAAAGAATTCCTTGCATTGTTGACTTTATGTCCCCTTTCAAAGGCTTATATTCCTTCATTTATTTAAAGTGCCTCACAAATTTCACCAATTTTGGAGTACCTATGGATGAAAAAGTTACCACTTTTTCTAGCATATGCTGATACATTTTTTTATCTTTCTTACCTTCACTGCAAGGTCTTTTATAAGAGATTTTTGACAAGATTGGGCATAATGCCAACTCTATGTGAATTGAATGCTTTATTCACATTACTGAACCTTCTTTTTCATAATCATCTCATCAAAATCTGAAATGCTTTCAAAACTTAGGTAGTCACCATAAATTTGCTCTTTTACATTTTGTGCAGTGACTGAAATGGATCAAATAGCCTCCAAAATGGCTTTTGAAAACCGATCAAATGATGTCAAAAATCCATGAAAATGTACCAGTATGTTGAGCCATGATAGGGGAGAAAGATTGTGAAATGATTTGGCATGAAGTTATTGGGATTGAAAGCTGTTCACAATCAAAGTTGCTTATTCAACCATTTTTACAACTGTTTAAACTGAACTAAAACTTGCCACTTTGCCCCTTTGGAAAAATATCAAATGTGATTTTGAGAATCTGTAACTTGGAGGATTGGTTCCTTTAGGTCACATGAACATTTAGGCAAGTGGGTTTTTCATAAATCCTCTTCCTCGGAAAAATATTAAAAATCAAACTTGACCACTTTATAGCTGTTCTAGAAATGCAGTCATAAAACTGTGCAAAATCAGTTTGGTTTTGATTTTACAAAAATAACAAATGATGTCCAAATGCCCCAAAAATTGGTATGGATACACCTTGAGATATGGAGATTCAAGAGCACCAATTGGTCTGTCATAATATCTTTTCAGATGCTTAATATTTTCCTTCAAAGTGGGCCACTTTAACAAATTTTCTAAAAAAACCCTTCAACTCGTTGCTTTGAAACTTTGTCAAATCAGATCGTATGAAGCTGGAAACTAGCGTACATACTCATATGTGGTAGATAAACACATCTGCAAAGTGATTTTGCTTGAAATTTCACTAATTTCATTTTGTGATTTTTCAAAGTGAGTGAGTCGAACAAATTTTTCAACTGTACTCCTAAGTGTGAAAATCTATTTTTTGAATATGAGAACCTAAAATTTGCATGAAATTTTAGGCTCCAACATGACCATATTAAATATTGAAATATCAATATTAACCACTCCCGCCGACACTTCTAAAAATAGAAGTATTGATAACTAGTTTTGTCAATGACCCAAAGTGACATGCTAAAAATAGTAAGTATTGGAAATCTCACCCAAAAACACTCTAGAAAAGGGAATTATGCTCATGACAACCGCTAGAACCCAATGACACCATTGATACTACCAAACCGCTAGATAAACTATCAAAAAAGTTCCCTAACCACAACCCATTAGCCTACGAGAACTATAAAATAGGCTAACTTAACTACCCTATTGAACTCTAGTTAGGAAGGGGACATTATAGGATAGGATTAAAAGATGAAATAAATGGATCATATCGGTTGAGAGCCATGGAGAGATGAGAGAAGGACAAGTAGCCTTATTTGGTTGGAGGAGATGGATGGAGAGGGATTAAGGGGAAAATAAATGGTGGAGATTCTCCTTGGACGAAGAGGATGAACAAGATGGAAATGGTACTTTGGAGTACCCAAGAGAGATGGGAAAGTACCTTGATCCATGTTGTTAGTAAATAATGCATCAATCCCAATTCATTTAATTCATTTCCTACATAATCCCATGAGAGAAAAGAATGCATACAAGCTTACAAAATATAGACAATCCACAAGATATACCTTAGGAAAACCCTCAAGAGGGAAAAACCCAACCTCCAAAAGCATCCATACTTCATCTGTTATTCAACAATAAAACAATGCATGCACTTACAAAGTTACAATGAATACTTCTAAATAATCAAGCCTCTCTAATGCATCCTACATGTTTCCAAGCATGAATCCACACATCCCATGCCATGATTCACATATGCACTCCTAAAAAAGAATCAATACTGACAGGCTACTCACGCAACCAACCTTAACCACTAAACATGTGTTTGCTTTTATAGATATAAGATCATACAAATACAACCAAGTGGTAAGATAAAACCATGTGCCACAAAACCATTGACCCATCATTTAATATTGGGTACTTATTTTTCACTTTATTAAATACTTTCCCCAAATATTAAATCATTATCCTATGTCTCCCACACATAAAATAATAACCCAATATTATAATACAACTTTACAAGCGACCCGCCTCCTAGGTGCACGAAAATTAAATAATTATTTTACTACAACATTATAATATAACATTTATGCAATGGTGTACAACACCAAATCCTAATATTCTCCCACTTGTATACATTGCATAAGGGTCAATCAGTTGAATACATCATCATTGGTATACATGAAACCATGCAAATCTCCACCATGCTATCGTGCTCCATCAAGATACCTACAATAAAACCAAAGTGACCACCATCTCAAGCGAGAACTCCTCTCATCCTTCAAAGTGCCACCTATGCAAGAAAAGGAACATGCCAAGGTGAAGATACACCAATCCAAGAACACAAGCATCAAATCCAAGTGATAATAAAGGCTCCAAGTTATTGTAAGAAGTAAAACCCACATAATAAAAGAATAGCATCCATAACTCATGCTAATACATCAAACCGTCCATACCTCCTAGGTATCAACAACATGAGTAAACTCATGCCAATATATGAAACCCATAAACCACAATCACAAGCTCTTTGTATCAAACTTGTCAATAGAGAACATACATATCCAGGAACTCCAATTGCATGGGTAATGTCAAATATGAAAATGATCAAGGCATATCAAGTTTACCAATCAACACTATATCAGGGTTTGATAAGTTATCAAAACATGAAGTACCAAGAACAATCATAATGATCCACATATGCAACCCAAGAAGTTGCATACTCTCTCATAACAAGTCAACACAATCCTCCCAAAGCATATGAACATGAACCTCTAGGGAGGAACCATAGAATGAAGAGAGAAAATGTAAATCATAACATGTCCTTATACCAACACCTCAAAAGTGTAACGATGTGTCAAGTATGATATCCTTATTATTGCAAGAATGGAAAGAGGAATGAAGTGTTGTCATTGATGTCAACCGACCAACTAGTTATCTACTAGTTGTTGTTGAATATATATGTTGAGGATATTGAGAAAATTGTATTTAAAGAAGGTTGCAAGTATTCAGTTGTTGAGGATGTTGTTCCAGTGCTTGTGAACTATGTTTATTTGTGTTCTGATTGAGGTCTGGGAGAATGGTTGCTGGTCCAGATTTCTCTTTGTTGAAGTCTTATGGCTTGTGGTTCTAGAATTGCATTGCCCTTGTTTTATTGGAGATGGTTTCAACATTTGGAAGCATTGAGCTTAATTGATCTATGTGTTTTACACTGGTTTGTTCGATCATGTATCAAGCAATATTTTTGAAGTTGAGGAAGCGTGTTGGATCTATTATGGGTCCTAGTGAAGCGTGTGTTTGGGTTGACCTCATTCTAATTCCACCCTAGGATGTATGGTGCCAACCTAATTTGAATTTGAAGTTGGATGGTCAACTTTGTATCTTTTCAAGGTTGGAGATGATATAAATATAAAATGTGCTAGCAATAAAAATTGTACATAAGAAAAGAGGGAAGATAAGTGAAAGAGAAAACACGACTTTGATGCTATTCTTAAAGTGTGTGAGTTAGGTGTGCGATTGTTCAGTGCAAAGCTTAATGCCGAGTTTCTGGATGCAGTGAGCAGAAGGCAAAATCTATCATTCATGCAAGTTGATTAGCGATTATGGTGGAATCTTTGTTGCATTGGGGTTGTTGTCTCTCTATAACAAGTATTCTTTGTCTTCTTTGTATTTTTGTGGCAGTGAGCCCTCCGAGTTGTAGCCCTATGGATAGTGAGTCCTTATTTCAGGCAGTGAGCCTTTTTGTAATCAGTTTTGATATTCTCTATATTTTGAGTTAATCCTCACCATGGTTTTTCCCTCATTGGGTTTTCCATGTAAATTTTGTGTCATTGTGTTTGTGCATTTGCATTTGATGGTTAATCACTTAATCAGTTTATGTGTTAGTTCTGGTAATTGAATTTAAGGTTATAATATGTGACAATTGATTCACCCCCTCTCAATTGTCCTATCTCAATTGTCCTATCTAACAATTGGCATCAGAGCTTGGTTCCTTGGTGAAGAGGTTAACTGCTTGAGGAAGGTCTGGGATGGCTAGCAAAATGGTCTTTGATTATCCAAGGTTTGATGGAACTAATTATTTTATCTAGAAAGTGTTGATGGAAGAATATCTAGAGTATTGCAAATATGATGTGGAGAAAGCTTATAAGAATCCCTACACTCCTCTTGCAAATGGTCTGAGTACACTTGAACAAATTAAAGAACATGAAGCGAATAACAAGGAAAAGTTCATCTTGAAGAATAGTTTGGTACATTCTTAGTTGATTAAGGTTCAGAATTTGAAGGCAGCTAAGGAAGTCTGGGATGCTTTAGAAAGAGCACATGATGGTGATGAAATGGTAAAAGAGGCAAAATTACAGAATTTGGAAACACGGTTTCATCTTATACACACGTATGAAGATGAGAATGTTAATGCCTATGTACAAAGATTGGATGAGGTAGTGGTTGGAATGCGATCTCTTGGTGCTACTATAGATGAAACTAGAATTGTAAAGAAGATTCTTATAACTCTTCCTGATGCTTATAGTGAAAAGGTGAGTGCTATTGAGTAGACTATAGATTATATGACTTGTACTAAGGATTTTTTGCTAGGATTTTTGACATCTTATGATATGAGGAAGCCGAATCTAAGAAGTGGAGACAAAACAAAGACTATTTTTAAAGCTACAAAAATTGAAGATCCGAATGAAGAGAACTCTGATGAAATTGAGGCTAACTTTGTAAGAAGAATGAGAAAAGGCACTAGTAAGTATGAAGGTAAATTTCCTTTTAAGTGTTTTAGTTGTGGAGAAATTGGTCACTATGCTACAAAGTGTCCAGAAAGAGCTAAAAATAATAAACAAAGATATGAGAAAGAAAAGAAAGGAAAGAAGATTAACATAGCTTACTATGTTAATGAGAATGCTAGTACTTCAGATGAAGATTTAGAATATGAATATCCATATGACAATGAATGCTTGTTCTTGGTGATTAAAGATGAACCTACTTCTACTAATTCAGAAAAGCAGTCAAAGTAAATTCCTTTGGAGAAGGAGAAGGAGAAAAATGAAGGTACAATTATTTCTGCTCTACATGCTAAATAGGGAAAAAAAAATTGGGTAGTTGATAGTGGTTGCTCACATCACATGATTGGTGAAAAGAGTAAGCTTGTGGAACTTGAAAAATATGATGGAGGTCTAGTTATGTTTGGAGATGATACTGGTGCTAAAATTTGTGGGATAGGTTCAATAAGTTTTTATTGCAAGCATCATACTGATGATGTCTACTATGTTAAGGGTTTAAGGCATAATCTATTGAGCATTGGTCAAATGTGTAGAAATGTATATGATCTTGTGTTTAAGGATGAGAAGTGTGAGATCTAGAAAGGATCCAAAATATTGATAGCTACAGGAAAGAAATATGAAGGGAATATTTATTAGCTTGAAGGTGCTAATGGATGATGTTTTATGACACAGATAAATGACAACTAGTTATGGCACAAGAGAATGTGTCACATGAATTTTGATAACTTGGCAAGGATTAGTACTATTCAGGCCGTGAGAGATCTACAAAGAATTACAAAGCCTGTAAATGTTATCTGCAGGAATTGCCAATTCGGGAAGCAGACAAGAAATTATTATAGATCAAGAGAACAATCTACTATTGGATTACTGGATTTGGTTCATATAGATCTTTGTGGTCCCATGAGAATGCGAAGTCTAATTGGTGAAAGGTACTTTATGCTTTTAATTGATGATTATTCTAGATATACATGGGTTACATTTTTAAGAGAAAAATTAGAAGCATTAGATAGATTCAAGGCATTCAAGGCTATGGTTGAAAATGAAGTGAATTTGAAGATAAAATGCTTGAGATCTAATAGAGGTGGTGAATTCGCCTCCCATGAGTATGGAATAAAGAGACAGTTATCTGCTCTGAGAACTCCTCAACAAAATGGAGTTGTTGAAAGGAAAAATAGGATAATTCAAGAAGTTGTTAGGTCAGTGATCACTAAAGCCAAATTTATGGAAGTTTATTGGAAAGAAGCTATTCACACTGTTGTATATGTATTCAATCGAGTTCAGGCAAGAGCAAACAGTACAAAGATTCCCTATGAGTTATGACACGAAATAATTCCTACAGTTAAATATTTCAAGGTATTTGGAAGCAAATGCTATATCAGAAGAGATGAGGAAACATTAGGAAAGTTTGATGCAAGAAGTGATGAAGGAATATTTCTTGGATACTCTACAAAAATCAAGGCATATAGATGAACCAACAAAAGATTGAGGAAAATTGTAGAAAGCTCGAATGTGAAGGTTGATGAAACAATGAAGAATTTTATTGATATTGATGGATATGTGTTTGATGAACATGATTGTGTAAGAATAGAAGAAATTATAGAAGAACAAGATAGAGATGAGAAAAAAGAGAAAAATGAACAAGATGAAAGAGAATAAGATGCTCCGGTGATGTCCCTTAGAACACTGAAATATGTAGAGAAGAATCATTCAGAAAATTAGATTATTGGAGACAAGACAAAAGGTGTGTTAACTAGAAGCAAAGCTGCTTCTGAAGTAAATTTGTGCTTATTCTTTGAAATTGAACCAAATTCAATAAGTGAAGCCTACAAGGATGAACATTGGAAGAAAGCAATGAAAGAACTTTTGCAGATTGAAAAGAATCAAACTTGGGAATTGTTCCCATGACCGGTAGACAAAAATATCATTGGATCAAAAGGGTATTCAGAAACAAGTTGAATGAGAACAGGAAAGTTGTCAGAAAAAAAAAAGCAAGGCTCATGTGTAAAGGCTACTCACAAGTGGAAGGTATATATTTTCAACAAAATATTGCCTTGGCAGCAAGAATGGAAGCTATAAGGATGTTTTTTGTATTAGCTGCTTATAAAGATTTTAAAAGTCTATCAGATGGATGTCAAGTCAGCATTTTTGAATGGTGAACTAGATGAAGAGGTCTACATGGAACAACCAGAAGGATTTCAATTGACAGATCAACCGAATATGGTGTGCAAATTAAAGAAAGCTTTATATGGATTGAAGCAAGCTCCTAGAGCCTGGTATGCAAGGATAGATAAGTATTTGAGTTAGCAAGGATTTAACAAAGGTATGGCAAATAGTAATTTGTATTTCAAGACTACAAATGACAAAATCTTGATTGTGGTCGTATATGTTGATGATATCATCTTTGGAGGAAATGAAAAGATGTGCAAGATATTTTCGGAAGTGATGCAAAAAGAATTTGAAATGTCTATGTTTGGAAAGATGAATTTCTTTCTTGGGCTACAGATTAATCAAACTGAGAAAGGAATTTTCATTTCACAATCTAAGTATGTGAGAGAGATGTTGAGAAAATTTGGGATGGATGGTTCCAAACCGGTAAGTAATCCTATGGTTATTGGTTGCAAGTTGGGTAAAGATGATGTTTCACCTAAAAATGATCAAAGCAAGTATAGATCTATGATTGGTGGACTACTATATTTGATTGCTACTAGACCAGATATTATGCATGCGGTTTGTCTTGTAGCTATATTTCAAGAAAATATGAGTGAAACACATGTTACTGCAGTTAAAATAATATTCAAATATTTGAAAGGCACTCTGAATTATGGATTATGACATCCTAAAGATATTGATTTTACACTCAGTGCTTATACAAATGTAGATTGGGTCAGAAGTATAGATGATAGAAAGACTACAAGTGGTGGTGCATTCTTTCTTGGATGTATATTGGTGGCATGGTTGAGTAAGAAGCAAGATTCAATCTCTTTTTCTACTATTAAAGCTGAGTATATTGCTATTGCATCTTGTTGTACACAAGTTTTATGGATGAAACTGTATACCTTGATATTTTATGCTACTCTAAATGTGCGAATCTAACTAAGAAACATGAAAGACAAAACACCAAGGACACCTCAAGATTAGCCAAAAGAGAGTTAGAATAAGAAAGGAAATAGATAAACAAAATAGGACAATATCACCTTCCTTGTTGTTGGTTGCTCCTTGATTAGCCTTCGATTTGAATAGCTTGTGTGCTCCTTAGATGGTAGATTGAATGACTAAAATGCAAGATTCTATAGGCAAGATGACTAGCAAAGATGATTAGTTGATTGCAAATGCTTGAGGATTCAAATGGACAGCATGTAGGTATGGAAGTGAAAAGTGTTGAGAATGCAAAATAACAGCATAAGGGTGCTCAAATCTAAAAGTGTTGTAAATGCAAATGGGCAGTATGTGGGTGCTTAAAATGAAAGTGTTGTAAATGCAAATGGGCAGTATGTGGGTGCTTAAAATGAAAGTGTTGTGGAAATGCCCTTGAGGAGGGGGGATTTATAGAAGAATTTGAATTCTCTAGAGAATTCAAGGGTCAAGATTGATCCAACAAGGCCAAGATGAAGGGCTATGGTGGGTTGAGAACCCACAAGCCCTCACATCTTGACATGTGGAGGGTGAAGTGGACAAGAGGATATGAGGTGGAGATGAGTTGTCAAAAAGGTACATGAGGTGGAAAAGGACATGCACCTTGGGGGATGAGAGGATTTCCACAAAAAGGGGTTTCTTGTCCCCAAGTGGGAGTGAAAGGGACTTTTGAGGAATTTTAGAATTCCTCAAAAATCTACATGGGAAAAGAAAGGTGGTTGGGGGATAAATGTGAATTAAAAATTCACATTCATAAGATGATCTAGAGGATAAAAGGTGGGCTCCAAAAAGGTGGGACTTGGTCACATGTGGAGATTGTGACAAGTCCAAGGTTCTAGAAGCCTTGGGAGAATGGAATGTGAATTAAAAATTCACATTTAAAGGAGGGGAGTCTAGAGAAAATAAATGTGAATTAAAAATTCACATAGGAGAGAGGGTTATCATTAAAAAGGAAAAATGGAAGAATTGACCAAAAAAGAGGTGCTAAATTTAGTTAATGATTTTGGTTAAGGTTGTGCAAATATTGGATTAGGCTAATTAACAGAAGGTTAGAGGCAAGTGGCAAATGTTGGAGGATGTGACAAGGAGAGAGAAAGTGAGGAATTTTAAATTGATTTTTAAATCAAAAGGAGGATAAGTGACTAAATTAAATAAATTAGTGTATTTATTTAATTTAGAGAGGAATAAAGTAAAAGACAAAGTATTAATTATTAAATTAAATACTTTATCAGTATGAGACACAGGGGGTAATATTAATTTAATAAATTAATATTAATATGATAGGCGTGAACGCAACAAATTTAATCATATGGAAGTGATTAAATTTAGGTATCTACAGAAACAAAAATTGAAAGATATCACAGTGCTCTATGATGATCCTATTTTATCTTCTATGATAACACAAGTGCAATTAACATTTTGAAGAATCATGTGATGCACTCAAGAATGAAGCATATATCTATTAGGTATCATTTCTTAAGAGAGAAGGTCATGGAGAATGAAGTCAAGCTTGAGTATGTTTTGACAAAGGATCATATTGCAGATATATTTACAAAGGCTCTTCCTAAAGATACTTTTGAGTATCTTCGAGATAAGCTAGGGGTTATTTCCCCTCCTTTTACAAACTAAGATGTATTTGGAGATGCATCAGTCTAGTGGATTCATGGTTCTATCTTTTTGGATTGATGTTTTTGGTAGCTACCCCTTAGGGGGAGCAAACAAATTTTTAACTGTTGTCATTATGAGTATTTTGTTTTCATGTCAAAGGAAGTTTCAATGGACATATCTTTTTCTTTTTCCATTGATGTCAAAGGGGGAGAGAGAAAGCAAGTGAAAAATAAAGAAAAAGAGAGAGAGAGAGAGAGCATGTGAAAAGGAAAAGAAAGTTAATGAGAGAAGACAAGTAATGAGGAAGATGATCTTCTAAAGGGGAGAAGCAAAAATAAAAATCTTGAGAAGTATTTTTAGAATTGGTATGGTGTCTTTGATGGTTTTTCACATCATGTGTTGCCATCAATGAAAAAGGGGGAGATTGTTGCAAGAATGGAAAGATGAATGAAGTGTTGTCATTGATTTCAACTGGTCAGCTGGTCATCTACTAGTTGTTGTTGATTGTATATGTTGAGGATATTGAGAAAATTATATTTAAAGAAGGTTGTAGGTATTCAGTTGTTGAGGATGTTGTTCTAGTGCTTGTGAACTATGTTTCTTTGTATTTTGATTGAGGTTCAGGAGAATGCCTATTGGTCCAGATTTCTCTTTGTTGAAGTCTTATGGCTTGTGGTTCTAGAATTATGTTTCCTTAGTTCTATTGAATATGGTTTCAAAATTTGTGTTGCCCTGGTTCTATTGAAGATGGTTTTGGAATTTGGAAGCATCGAGCTTAATTGATCTATGTGTTTTACACTGGTTTGGCTAACTGTGTGTCAAGCACTATTTTTGAAGTTGAGGAAGTGTGTCAGATCTATTATGGGTCTTGGTGAAGCATGTGTTTGGGTCGCCCTCATTCTAATTCTACCCTAGGATATCTGGTGCTGACCTAATTTGAATTTAAAGTTGGATGGCTGACTTTGTATCTTTTCAAGGTTGGAGATAGTATAAGTACAAAATGTGCTAGCGATGAAAATTGTACATAATAAAAGAAGGAAGATAAGTGAAAGAGAATATGAGACTTTGATGCTATTCTTAAAGTGTGTGAGTTAGGTGTGTGGTTGTTCAGTGTGAAGCTTAACGCCGAATTTTCAAATGCAGTGAGCAAAAGGCAAACTCTATCATTCATGCAAGTTGATCAGTGATTGTGGTGGAATCTTTGTTGCTTTGGGATTTTTGTCTCTCTATAACAAGTATTCTTTGTCTTCTTTGTATCTCTATGGCAGTGAGCCCTCTGGGTTGTAGCCCTATGGACAGTGAATCCTTATTTCAGGTAGTGAGCCTTATCTCAGGAAGTGAGCCTTTTTGTAATTGGTTTTGATATTCTCTATAGTGTGAGTTAATCCTCACCATGGTTTTTCCCTCATTGGGTTTTCCATGTAAATCTAGTGTTATTTTGTTTATGCATTTGCATTTGATGGTTAATCACTTAATCAATTTATGTGTTAGTTCTAGTAATTGAATTTAAGGTTATAATTTGTGACAACTGATTCACCCCCCCTCTCAATTTTCTTATCCAACACTTATAACCTCAAATTAAAAGCCTCAATAACACCCATCCACTCAATCTCAAAGATCAAATGCAACATACGAATCATGTAGTAATGCCAACATAGATGTAAGCCTTTATGATCAAGGAAATCAAACTCAATGTATTCATTCTCAAATCAAGAAATCAACCCAATAAACATATCCTAAACTTCTCATTAATGAATGATAATATAATTGACTCATATGCACAAGGAGATAACAATGCTAAGCATCCCTCAAAAATAATCCTCCAAAACCAATTTTGCATAGCTCAAGATCAATATCTATGAAAGATGAAGCAATATAAACTCATGCTAAACAACCCTCAAATAAGACACCCAAAATTAATTATCATGGCTCAAGACTCATTTATATAAGAAAGAAAAGCATGAAACATAATACATCTAAAACAAGAATTTAAAATACCTTTCAGATGATTAACAACCGAGTAGACCAAGAGTAGGGAATAAAAATGATCCTTTGGGATAACCAAGTCATCCTGACTCAAACCAAGATTAATCTCCTTTATAGGTCTTTATTGAACTCACATCCATATCCAAGTGAAGGCTCCTTGGTATTCTTATTGAAACCTCAAAGGGTAACCATCTCAATAAAATGTCTTTGATCACAAGAGAATTCTAGCCTCACCCAAGTCTCTAGGTATCCACAAGCACCTACCAATGATCAATCCATACTAAGCTCCAAATGCAACACTACACTACCATGAAGTTCCCAAGAAAATTGCCAATGTACTCAATATCAAAAAAACCAACAAGATCAATGTCAAAGCTCCAACCAAAAAATCAAGAACTTAAACATGACATCATGATCTAACCATCTCCTCCTTGGAGATCACATGCAACAATGCATAGATCTTGGACTCAAGAGGACTTGTATCATGCCAAAACTCTAATATAGAATCAAGAGTACATCATGATAGAATAACATACACACTCTAAACCAAGAATCAACATCTCTAATCACATGAATATAACCATATCCTAATAGTGAACCTATAAATGTGAAAGAACTCTTTTGCAATAATAAGATCTAAGACCTCATCCAAGACATCCACAAACACTAAAAAAGATCATCCATCACCAATGATGAATCACGTCACTACCAATAACTCCCACTAAACTATGAACTGAGCTACACATGATATTTTGACAACCATCTCCCAAGTGAAGATCACCCATGGTCCACACACCCTCAACTATAATCCCAATAGCTCCAAAGAAGTAGAACTAAGATCTCAAAGCCAAGAAGATACAACTTCCATCAAAACATCAGGGATCAATCTTACACCACCAAATCATCATCGTCAAAATCTCCCACTAAAATATATAACCAAGCTATCATGATATTGTGACAAAACCACATGCTACAAGTCCCAAACACTAACAATCTTGGTACTCTAATAATAAATCCTCTCATTCCAAAGCAATATACCAATGTATAAATGACCACAAACAAGATCAACTAACAAAGTCTACATTAGCATTGAATCAATTTTGTGCATATAAATAGTCCATATTCGATTCATGCCACTACAAGAAAATAGGTAGCTAATCTAGAACCTGCATAACTTGAAGATCCCAAACACTAAAGTGTGCAAACCCATCACCACATTAGTAACTTGCAAACTAAGATATCAAATAAGATAATATTTTAGACAACAAGACTTTAACACCAAATCAACCACATATTTGGTTCTCTAGAGTAACCAAAGTCAAGGAACCAAACAAGAATCAAAGAGGCAAGAACAACCTCCTAACACTAAACCATATCACTACCAAACAACCACATACATGTTCATGTTGTACGAATGCTCAAATTTACCTACATATCTATGACACCATAATCATTGCCAATGTTGTACCCACACCTAACTATCACCCACATGTGAGACTTCAAGTCTCTACATGTGTCAACCTATATCCTCAAAATCAAAGACAATTTGTGTACCTATCACCATCAAATTCTAACTCTAAAAGACACCTATAAACCTATACCAAGGAGCGTCAAACTAATAATTAGTTGTACCACCATAAATATCATATAAAAACATGCACTCATTCAAGGTTTTTCCTCTTGACATATTAGAATGCTCACACATATATACCTCAAATCTCAAGAACCTACAAGTGATCAAACAAGTAAAATCCTTTTTCTACACAAACTAAAAATCTACCTAATCCATTGTGTAGTATACTATACATGATCTCTAACACCTATTTAAGATCAAAAATCCAATTTTGTATATGCAAAAGTTATGACCAAAAACATGAAATAGAAATATCTAGCTTACAAGCCCCCAAAACTAATATAAATAGAAAATCATGGAACCAAACCTATATTGTTGCGTAGTGCTCAAAGAGATCTTCCCCTCAACTATAAGAAGTCAAAAATTTGATCTCCTAGGTGAAAGTTATGCTTGTTTGTAAACAATTCCTCAATTAGGCTTATGGGTGGCTGGTTGGCAGCCCTAGGGCGGTCAACCAATGACCCCATCAATGACAGTGGCATACCAATGATGCCTAAGCAATGCCCTAGTCGCAACATGGCCAAAATGGGGGGATCTGTGAACCCCCCCTCCCCTCCCCCCACCCCCACCCTCCAAATTTGTTTTTTATTTTTATTTTTTAAAATTTTTCACTTTATTTTATTTTTCAATTAAACTTTTTAATTTTTAGGTGTTTTTAACAATTTGATTTTTATTTTTAATTATGCAAATTGATGATCATATGACTAAGAGGTCATTGGGAAAAAGAAATGCATTTTCTCTCAGTGGCCAAAATAGGGAAAATTTTATATAATTTTAACAAGTCTTCAAACCCCAAAGCCCAAATATACAAACCAACACCTACACATGTGTTCCACATCCTATAATGCCTCAATTCTATCTTGCATAGCTGTAGATTCAACTTTGCACCAATCTACTCAAACTAGGGTTATAACAAAATATGGGAGCTCACACCTCCCACAATCAATAAAACTTAGATACCATTTGTTAGGAAATAATGCATCAATTCACAATTCATTTACTTTTTTTCCTACATAACCCCATGAGAGAAAATAATGCATATAAGCTTACAAAATAACCATAATGCATAGACCAAAATAGACAAGCCACAAGATAACACAATATATACTATGAGAAAACCCTCAAAAGGGAAAAACCCAACCTCCAAAAGCATCCATACTCTATCTATTATTTAGCAATAAAACAATACATGCACTTATAGAGTTACCATGAATACTTTTGAAGCGTCAAGCCTCTCCAATGCATCCTCCATGTGTCCAAGCATGAATCCACACATCGCATGTCATGCTTCAAATATGCACTCCTCAAAAGGACTCAGTAATGACAACCCACTCACCCAACCAACCTTAACCACTAAACATGTGTTTAATTTTATAAATACAAGCTCACACAAATACAACCAAGTGGTAAGATAAAACCATGTTCCACAAAACTATGTGAACACAAAACCATTGACTCCCCATTTAATATTGGATACTAAGTTTTCACATTATTCAAATACTTTCCCCAAATATTAAATCATTATCTTATGTCTCCCACACATAAAATAACAACCTAATGTTATAATACAACTTTACAAGTGGCCCCAACTAATTATTGGTGTAAATAGGTAAATTTTCTATCTAGTTACTTAGTGGGGTCCTATTTACATATTGAGTCCACTTAGGCCCTAGACATATTTAATTATTAGATAAGATTTTAGTTTTTTAGTTTTTTATGAAATATTAGAGTCACAAGGTTTTAATTGTTTTTGCAGGTGATCTTAGGCTAAAGCTAAATTTCAGCTCCTATGATAATGATCTAAAGTGGATAAACACACCTCCTAGATGCACCACAATTAAATAATTATTTAATTACAATATTATAATATAAAATTTATGCAATGGTCTACAACAACAAATCCTAATATTCTCCAACATGTATACATTGCATAAGGGTCAATCAATAAAATACATCATCATAGCCATACATGAAACTACACAAATCTCCACCATAACATCGTGTTCCATCAAGATACCTAAAATAAAACGAAAGTGATTACCATCACAAGCAAGAACTCCTCTCATCCTCCAATGTGTCACCTACAAAAGAAAAGGAACATGCCAAGGTGAAGATGCACTAATCAAATAACACAAGCATCAAATCCAAGTGATGACAAAGGATCCAAGCTGTTGTCAAAAGTAAAAACCCACATGATCAGAAATAGCATCCACAACTCATACTAATACATCCAACCATCCATACCTCCTAGGTATCAACATCAATAAACTCATTCCAACATATACAACAATAGTAGCTTTGGTTGTCCCTTCTATAAAAATGATTATGTGTGATGATGCTAGTGGAATTAAAACCCATTAAGATCAATTGAATGTTATAGATCAAAAGTGTTCATAAGCAATAAGGTAAAGAAAGTCCATCACCCCTTTCCTTTGAATAAAAATTCTAAGAAGAATATTGTCCTCTTTTGTTTAGTTTATAAATTTAATTGATTCTTTTTTCCTTATTGTCAAGTCAACACCTTCATTGTCCTATTAATCAATTGATTTTTTGACGTTTCTCCTAACCTGACCAAGCCTAGAATTTGGAAATTTCTTTAGAATTTTGATAATTCCCAAGATGGTACTCTTGAGTCTCCAATTAGAGAAGTCTTAGTTCTTTACTACTTTAATTTTTATTCTTGTTAATATCCTTTAATATCTTATTTTGTCCATTGACAATCCTAAACAATCTCAAGGCCAGGCATCAAGGTCCATCCTTAAGCTATTTTTTTGCTACTCTAACCATAATCCTCACAACAAGTCAATGACACCATTTTTTTCTACTCCACTGCCACCAACTTATCCAAGCTCACCTTTTGATGCTTCATCAAAGTTGAGTTTGATCCTCTAGTGATTGAGGAAGACCCATTTGATATATCCTTCTCTAGAGACCTTGGTTGTTAGTCCTACACCTTATTTTGAAATGATGTGTGTGTTGTGTGAGCTCTTTCTTTTAATGTGCTTCAAGGCTTTCATCCTACAATTCAGGGCTATTGCATGAATTCCTAATCTCTACAAGAAATCCCAATTGCATTTGTTTAAAATTTTATGAAATCTTTTTAATAAATCCATTTTGTGCATATTCTACAACCATATCGAGAGATATTTGTTGGAAATTCTAAGCATGGTGTTTTGGACGCTAGATTTTTTTAGTTGTGCATGTCATCGCCTTTCAAACAAGCAAATTATATTGAAGGTAGATTGATAAGTTATTAAATAAAATTAGTAGAAAACTTATAATACTTCAATCATGAGTGTTTCTACTACAACTATAAATAATCAGACCTGCTATATAATGGTAGCTAGAAACAAACATTTGATAAAAAGGGAAGGGTTAGAGAAACTTTGCCAAATTTTAAGCAAGTTGATTAATGATTATGCAACATAGGTTTTGCATGATCTCATTGGTTGTGGATGTTGTAGATTCGATGACACATCCTCTAAAAAAATCATCTCTCTTCGGTTTTTGTGCAATCCAATGTTATAAGTACAATTGTGTAAACAATAAAAGCATTGGTTTTATTTAAGTGACAAGTATCTAGTGGTGGAGGAGAATCCATTGAGGTGTCAAGTAAGGTTATTCTAAATTTTAGAATATAATAAAATAGCAGAAATATTTCATGAAAAAATCAACAACAAACATTATGGCCACAAAGCAAGAAGAAAACAACTTTTCTACCCACAAGTCTGCACACAAAATTGATAATGGTATATATTTTTTTTCATTTCATTTCTATTCACATTTCACTAAGTTGCCTTGCCTTTTACAAATAGTTGTTATCATAGCTATGGTTTATATTTTGTTCTTATAGAGATAAAACTTCAAATTTTGTTGTTGTTGTTGTTGTGATGGTTTTCAGATTCATGTCCAAAAGTGGGACTAATGTTAGTTACAAGT
This sequence comes from Sequoia sempervirens, assembly GCA_007258455.2. Classification (NCBI taxonomy): domain Eukaryota; kingdom Viridiplantae; phylum Streptophyta; class Pinopsida; order Cupressales; family Cupressaceae; genus Sequoia; species Sequoia sempervirens. The sequence goes on along the minus strand of VDFB02331103.1, from coordinate 4,131 downwards.
TTCAACTGTGTATACATTTTGGGATATTGAATTCTCATCCTAGTTCCTCTAGGATTGGTTCAGGGAACTATTGGCATGGTTATTTTGGGTGCTTTAAATCTATTCTCCTATTGTACTCCACATTTTTATCATTTATACTTGTTCATAATCAAAACATGTACATTGATGCCTTAATTTTGTGCATTGAAATACATTTCATTAGAACTGAACACAGGTATGCATTCCTCAAATTCAAATGTGCTAAATGCATTGATGATAAGCATTGAAGACATATTTTTGTGTGCATTGAAATACATTTTTTTGAGTAGTTTGTCCAATAAAAAAGAAGAGGGAAAGTATTAAACATGTCTTCCTAATGTTTTTTCTGCTTTTTTCATGAAGGGCATGTGAAGCTCTTTAATTGTCTTGTAGCATTAAGATGATCATTTTTAGAGATCAATGAGCCATATAAATGCATTGATGTTTCCAAACCCTTTTGTTTGGAATGTTTATTACATTTGGCAGGGACTATAGCTGCAACACAACTCTTGTCTAGGAGTATCTTTGAATAACTCTACTAATGTGATTTCAATAACTCATTTTTTGTGCCACCTTTTGAATTAAATGCATATAAAATCTTAGGAAATGCATGGTGCAATTGTTAACTCTTTCAATTATATTTCAAATTCTAAGCATTGCTTCCTTTATATGGACTAATTAATGGCTATCGTGCACCACTATCTTGTCGTGTGAAAGGACAATTGACTGGTGTCAAATTCAAACTCATGTGAGATACTTGGGACTACTTAAAAACATGCTACACACATAGCAAAGTAATTGTTGCTTGGCCTAATGATATAAATACATTTTGATAGCTATGTTAACAAATTTTTACCTTGTCACTTTGAGAACTCTATCATGCATCGTGCAAGTGACGGTGGAACCCTCAAGAAAAATAATGATGCAATATGCCTTAGAAAAAAAATAAGGATTAGTCATTTATCTCCCACTGCAAAACACTTAGCTATGCTTATAAACACCATTGCCCATCACATTACAAGAAAGGAGCTCAACTTTAAAATGTCACCATAAGGAAGATGTATGATGCAATTAAATATTGCTAGCTATCCAAAGCCCTAGAAAATTTAATACTTACTTCGCATGTGACAAATCTAGGACCATTAAAATCTTTTGCTTCACCTTACCACCATAACAACTAGCAGGCACATTCATTAGCCACATGTTTAAAAAAAATTGGAATAAAATCTTTATTAAAAAATAAATAATTACAAATGAAGACTACTACACGGTAGAAGAAATAGGAGATTGCTAGAAGCAAAAGAACCCTTTAGCAAAAACAGTCTCCTATTGACAAAAAGACCAATGTATAGCTCCCCATTTTGAACATAGGTATCTAGTACAATTCCATGATATACAATGCAATTCACGATGGATAAGACAACCATAAATGATATCGATTGCACATAGCAGCTGGGCAGATAAACCTAACAAAACCATTGTCGTAAAAACACAACTCCCTGCAAATATGGTTAATCCTGTAAGCAAAACCCTGTAGCTAGTGCAGACCCAAAACAACTGATAAATAAATTGAGCCACCCAATGGAAAATTAAACACACTTGAAGTCAACATGTTTGTAATAGTTTGGTAGATAGGTTTGATAGGACCACTAGCGTTGAAAAATCCCCTATTCCATTCTTTTGTCCATTTGTTCAAACTCAACATCTTTTTTTGCGGATCTGATAGTTGTCTCCTTCGTGTTCTCCATAGAAATTGGTGTGTATTTCCTTGACTATTAAGTGCCCATACACCATATAATTAAGACTACCCAAGTTTGTCCATTGCCAACCTGTAAGAAAATATGATGACTTGTACATGGTAATGATAAGGAAAAATCAAATCTTGAGTGTAACGTGAGCCTTCTGCTTGAAAAATAACAAGGATAAATCTCTCTAATAATGACAGTCTATGAACAGTTGAAATAATAAAATTTGAAACTGGAAGCTACAAACATGAATACAAAAATCAAGGATGTGATTTTCCATGTTGCTTTGAGTAGGTGAATCTTTAGAGCATCCAATTCACTGTCAGTACTTCCAATGATCACATTATTTGGACCTGTAGAATACGGAAAAATTAAGGTTAAGGTCATAAATAATCAAAACTAAAACCTTAAATCCCTAAACCAACAATGAAGCACAATCTAACATAGAAACATAAAACATAAATCAATATTACCTATGCCATGGTTGATTCACCTCCGTTGTCCTTCTCCATTTTGCTTAATATGCTTGATTTCCATCATATTTGAGTATGCAATAATAACCTAATGACTATGATAGCAAAATATTGAAGATTGTACTTGTCTCATTTGATAGAAATAGTCTAGGTAGCATGAACTAGTTCGATTGAAATGACAATGATAGGTCTCTTTTATAGATAACCAAATTTGGATGAAGGGATAGGATTAAAAGCCAATATAACATGACAATCAATGACCAAGAATGAAAGATGTAGTATGAAATAGGGTTAGGGCTAAACTAGGGTCAAGGTAGAACTAGGTTAAGGATGGACTATGGAGATTAAATTATAAAATAATTCAATCAAGGGTGGAAATTAAATGAGATGTGAAGAGATAAGGATGACACTAATAAAGAAAAAAACATGAAAAAAAGAGGTTGGAGGAAACTAAATAATTCTAAAATTATTTAATTTGGGAGGGAAAGTGAATAATTAAATAATTTAAACAATTATTTAATTATAGAAGAAGAGGAAAAGTTGATTTTTCAATTAAATGATTTAATTCAAAAGTGGGAGAAAAAGGTCAAATTAGTAAGTAATTAAATAAATAAAACTTATTTAATTTATGATAGACTAGGCTAGTGAATAATTAAATAATTGAAATAATTATTTAATTATAGAAGAAAGATGATAAGAATTAAATAAATAAAATTTATTTAATTAATCAAAGGGGAAAATAAAAGGCAAGAAATGAATTAATTAAATAATTAAAATTATTTAATTAATAGAGGAAATATGACCTTAGACAATAATTAAATAATTGAAATTATTTAATTATAAGGGAATAAGGGGAATTGATGAAGAAAAATAGTGTTCACAAGCCTAGGACAATTTTTAGTGTCTACATTTTGCTCCTTTTTGATAAATGTAATGCAGTCGTTATCGCGTTGTGTCAAAGAATTTCAGTTCAAAAAATATGCCCCAATGTAAATGGGTTGGATCCATGCCCCCTCAAAATATTTTTACAAATTTCCCCAAAAATTTCAAAAAAAATTGAAAATTATTCTGATAAGCTAATTTGACAACCAAGAATGTGTTTGTGACAAAAGAATCAATTCTAAGACCTTCGGGATTATGGCATTAGGCTTTAGGACCCTTCAACAAGTGCAGCCAGCAAAAGCCCTAACCCTAACCCCAAAATGGAGGGGGTATAAATAGGAATTGAGTGGTAAATTTGGTTCATTTATGCATTTTCAACCTTGGTGAATAGAGAGCTCTGGAGAGACTTGCTGCCAACATGTCGCCAGTTCCACACAGTGCACATCGCGATTTCCAAGTTCAGACATTTAGATAGCTAGAGGGCTCTGGGGACCCAGTAAGTACTCCATACCCATTTCATCAATTTGTCATTTTTTAGTAGATTTAGGGCTTCAAATGTGAGTAAGCAAGTTGTGGTGAACACCATTCACTGCAACTACTATCACGAGAACTGCATGTGGGGGTGGTTCGCCACATCTGCATGGTGCACCGCAAGTGTAGGTTAGGTTTTTGGAAAATGTAGTGCAATACAACTATAAAGTGCACCGCATTTGCTTCCTTCACTACACATGTGGTCAAGAATGACGCGAATGTAGAAGTGAGCTGTATGTGTGCAATGAAATGAAGCATGTGACAAAGTGGCACACAACTATTTAGGGGTTAATCGCACGTGACCCTACTGGCACATATGTTAAGGCATGTGATGCAAATGCAATTATACAATGCATATACAAAAGGTGTGACACATTTGTTATGTGTGACACGCGTTTAGCAATATGATGCAATTGCTTGATTAAATATTTTCCCTAGTTTAAGATGAAATTTCTTTTGCAATTTGGGTCCAATAGGTTTGA
>VDFB02331102.1:0-11447 GCA_007258455.2 Sequoia sempervirens | reverse complement strand
AAATGTGGAAACAAGATATGCTAGTTACTTCATTTTTTTAGAGAGAATGCTTGGGGTGCATGAGCCTTTAAAGTTGATGATGGTGAATTCAAAGTGGAGTAGATGGCCTAATTCAAACTCTATTGAAGGAAAAGCCATCAAACAAAGGATCCTTGATGACGATTGGTGGTCCATTGTGAGGTGAGACATTGTTGAAGCTTGATTTAATCAATAAATTGTTAATTTTATTAAATATTAAATTGCTGATTTTTCTTATTAATTTTTTTATTTTAATATTTTAAATTTATTGTTTAATGTTTCAACTTTTAAAGTTTCTAACTTGTCAATTAGTTTTTTTTAATTTTTTGTTTGCATTTTGCAAATATGTTTTCTCTTTCATCTCACTTGTTGTAGATGTCATTAGATATGTTGATACAGGCTCTCCTACTCTTGGAGAGATATATGAGACATTTGATAGGACGCTTGGAAAGATAAAGCAAACAATTTTGGCTAAGGATCCTAGTTTGGGATTATATGAGCAACATATTAAGCCCATTATGATGCGGAGGTGGAATACCATGAACACCTTGCTTCATATGGTATTCTCTGCTCTAACTCCCAAATGGTTTGCACCAAAAGTTGGAAGGTTGCTTCTTGTGATGATGAAGAGGCGAAAGAAGGGTTAATGAAGGCCTTTCAAAATATGTATTCAGTTGAGGAGTCTACAATTCTTTGCTCACAGTGACTTGCGTTCACAAATCTTTGTGGTCCAATATTTAGTAAACTAGAGGCGAAGATAGATAATGCTACTTTAGCTCAAATTGACCGTGTTAGATGGTGGACATGGCATTAGAAGGATACACCATAGTTGAGGATGCTTGCCATTTGCCTCCTTTCATAGGTTGCCAGTTCCCCTACTATAGAGAGGAATTGGTCAATATATGGCTCTATCCACTCTTTTAAGAGGAATAGGCTTACCTCTAGAAGATCGAAGAAGCTAGTGGCCATGCATAGTGCTCTTTGACTTTAGGGTTGTTAGACTCTAGAGTATTGACAAACTTTAGCTTTACAATGGGATGCTGATCTTGAAGATGTCGCCCAAGTTAATGAGGAGGAGGCGTAGGAGGGATTGGGTGGGATTCCATTGGATGAGGCAAACCCTCACAATGGTAGTGACTTAGGTGGATTTTTTGATGCAAGGTCGGGAGATGCAAATTAGGGGCAGTAGTATACTTTCTTTGTTTTTATATTTTCATATTGTAGTTGAAAGTGAAACTTGTAGCTTTTGGGCATTGTTGTTGTAACTTGTATACTATTTTTTAATATCACATGCACATTAACAATGAATTATGAAAGCAATTAAGTTTTGACATTTGGTTGTTTGATTCTCATGTGAACTCTCAATTCAACACAAATGTTATTTAATGCTTTATCAAATTTATTATATAAATATTTGAAATTTCCTTATATATTTGAAATTTTCCTATTTTGTAGATAGTTGTCCCCTATTGTTCCCAAAAATGGCTTGAAAAAAACCATCCTAAAAACTCACGCCCTGTCCCTTGCCATCCTCATCTTGGAAACTTGGGGTAACGTAGATAAAATGTTGAGACTTTGTGCAATACGTTGGATGTGGTCATGGAAGTGGGTGTTGAGAATGTTGTCTAAGTTGTGATAGGCAATACAACATGATGTGTAGGAGTATGGTGGTTTCTTGAGGATAGGCACCCAATCCTCATTTTAATCTTGTGCATGAAGACAAACAAAATTAGATGGGTGAAAACCATGGCTGGAGAAACATTGGCAACCACCATTGGGTGCTTATCTTAATGAGAGAGCACACCAACAAAAAGGAGCTTGTGTGATTGAAAGTTGATTTGCCACCAACTTCATGATGTTGAAAGTGTTGCGGCCTCACTAATTTCTCTTAAATATTTGTGAGCACTTGGTGGTTGGAGTCTCCACATTTGAAGAAGGCTGAAGGGTAAAGGGTTGTGAAAACTATTTTTGATGATGTGCATGCTAAGAGCATGGACAAGATCCTCAAAGTAACATTAAACTTAATAATTATGAATTTACAGAGCAATCAACTCCATTACATTGAAGGTTGTAAAATTTATAAACTCTTATTCTTAGATTTATCATTTGCTTTTTATTTTCTATTATTGTTCAAGTCGTGGTTTTAAAACTCATCGAGCACTTGTAGACTTGGTTAGTGCTTGTGAGGGTTTGAAGAAAATGAGTAAGTTGTGCTTGAACTTGTGATTTGGTAGAAATGGGTTTTGACAAGTCCATAATGCAATCTTGTTGTGAGTATTTATGAGTTTGTCTTGTAGTATAAACACACTTTCCACAACTAATCTAGCTAGGTCTACAAATACTTTGTTGTTAAAGAGCATTCTCTACAACGAGCCTATTTAATGTTCCTTCACTAACTATCTCATCATTTGGCTAACCATTCAAAACATTGTTTCCCAAATTTTACGCTAGAGTTACAATAGAGCATTGATGAGAAGACAAAGGCGACTTTTCATGAGCATATTTACCCAATGTGCTCTAATCTAGTTAAATATGCATAGGCCTTGTTGTTAAAGAGCATGCTATACAATGAGCCAATACAGTGTTTGTTTGTTGATTGTCTCATCATTTGGCTAATCATTTCACAAACAGTCAATGATTAGCTAACATTTAAAAAAAATATCTATTGCTGCTTCAAACATTTACAAAGATGTGCATACCAAATGTGCTGAAACTTCTGAAAAATACAAATCTATTGCAAATACAAATATATTTTGAAATACCCAAAATACTGAAAATACCAAAATGTATGCTGAAATCCCAAACCAACTTGAAGTTTAAATGCAACCTCTGTATGAAGCTTCCCTTAGGAATTCAAAGGGTTTTATGTCCTCCAAACTCTAGGAAACCAATAGGGTTAGAATCTAAAGGTTTTCATCCTCAGATTTAATAGTTGAACAGGTTTGAATTATGATAGAAAACTGGAATAAACTTGCTTTAATTTTCAAGGTAAAGCAAACATGTTATTTTATTGTAACCAAAAGCCCAAATTGTAGGAACAAATTTCAACATCCATTTTCCCTAACAAATAACAAATAAACATGCAATAATAAGATCCTCCAAAAATAGCTCCATTCTATCTTGTAACTTCTCAATCAATTCTATCCTAGGAATCTATCATAAATAGACTACCAAGTGTCCAAGGGTTATAACTCCTTCCCAAAATCCAACTCCCCTATTATGCTATTATTTTAATATTATTTATGACTAGCATTAAAATAATGATAGAAGTCCCTAGGTCTTGGAATCGAAATTATACTTACTATCAGCACCCACGCCCCGCATGTAAAACGCAAAATTTCGTAAAACGCCGCCTAATCGGCAAATCGTTACTCAAAATGAAACTATAGGAAATTACTCAAATTACTAATTAGTAAAATTATAACATAGCAAAATTTGAAATACTAAATCTAAATACGAAGATATCTTGAATGCTAATTGCTAAATAAAATTTGACAAACGAAATTGTTTTTGTAAAATTGAAGGTAACTAGTGGAGAGTACCTAGAAAATCAAATGAATTCAATGGGAGTTTGTGGGCAATGCCCCTAATGGGTTTGGGGGTTAGCGCCCTTAGTGGGGTCAAGGGGCAGTGACCCTTGCGGGGGTCTGGGGGCAACGCCCTGGGGCCAAAGGCCAATAAGGGGCAACGCCTTGTGGGGTCTGTGGGCAGCCACCGGGTCAGCCTTTGGCGGGGTCTGGGGGCGCGACTTCTGGGGCTTCAGGCAACGCTTTGCGGGGGTCTGGGGCAAATTTCCCTAAGGGTCGGGGCAGCTTAGTGGTCCTCTCACGCCTCTGGCTGCATAATAGGGTTGAGGGCTGAGCCTGCCAGCCTGTAAGCCCAAATTAAGACTTCCAAAACCACACAAACCTTCATGCTGTACATCATTTTGCATTAACAATAAAACCCAAATTAAGACTATCAAAGCCACACAAACCTTCATGGAACATTATCTCCTGGGCCTCCCAGAAACTCCCTTCGGGCGCCTCCTAGTCTCCTGAGAAATCTCCCCGGGCCGCCTCCCAAGGAGACTTCTGAGACGCCTCCTATGAAACTTGGAGACGCCTCCTCGCCTCCCCGCCTCGAGACGGAAACGCTTCGCCTCGGGCTCCTTGAGACGTCGCTGAACGCTTCGCCTCCTCAAAGTGAGAGCACGGGCGGCGGGCGGACGGGCTGAGACGCTTGGCATCAAGTCCCCTGTCCTCAAACGCCTCCCCTGCTTCTGAACGCGCATTTTAAAACGCCCCTCAGTGGAACACTGCTTACTATCCTTTTTGAAGAATTAAGGATTGGACTTTTCCAAGTTGAATTTATCAAAAGGGGATATTGCAATTTTGTCCTTCCCAAGGTTGCTTGCCCGCAAGCAATTTCAAAGCCGGATGCACAAGAATCTCCAACCCCTCCCAAGTGGCATCTTTTGCAAGTAGGTTACTTTGACAAACCAAGTATTGTGTAATTGTTCCGTGTCTCAACTTCTTTGCTTGAGTATCAATAAGTGCCTCTATCACCGATATGAGCCTTAATCATCTAGGGCTGGCAAATCTCTTGAAGGTGTGATATGTTTTCTTAGTGCCCTTTTGAGGCATTATACATGGAAAACAGTGTGGATCTTGTTATCTCCTGTCAACTCCAATTCATAGGCTACTTTATCAACTCTTCTCACAATCCGTAGGGCCCGTAAAAGTGAGGTTTGAGCTTTAAGCCCCACTCTATTTGATGGAGCTTTGCCTATAAGGCTGCAAGTGTAGAAAGATTGTGTCCCAATGCGGTATTGGTTTGAATAATTTTTTTGTTGGTTTTGTGCTTGACATAGGTGATCTTTGAGTGTTCTTAGAATGTCTTGGCTATGTTGAACCACACCACTTGCTGCTTGTACTTTGCTATCAATAAACACCAAATTTGTAAAAGCTATCATATCTATATAAAGCCATAAAAGATGTCATATTGATGGACATGTGATGGGTGGTGTCGTAGTATTACTCTCCAAGTTGTAGCCATTTGACTCATCTTGCCTACTAGTCTATGACATCTTCCTCAAGTACCCCTCAATCCATTTATTTACTATTTTTTCTGTCCATTTGCTTGTGGGTAGTAACTAGTACTATGGTTGAGCTCAGTACTTGTCAAAATAAATAGCTCTTGCTAAAATGATATGAGAAATCGAGTATCCCTGTTACTAACAATGCTCTTAGGTAGTCCATATAGTCTGAATACCTCCCTGAAAAATAGATCAGCTACATGATGTGCTTTGAACTCTATAATAATAGCAAAGAAGTGTGCATACTTAATCTATCTGCAACTACATAAATACAATTTGTGCCATTTACCTTTGGAAGGGCTGTGATGAAATCCATGGATATTCTCTCCCACTTTTGATTGAGAATAGGTAATGGCTTTAGTAATCTTGTAGGAAAAACATGTTATGCCTTATTTTATTGATAAGTTTCTTGATGTATTTGAGTACATCATCCTTAAGGCCCTTCCAAGAGAACAATTCATTATGGATTGAGGTATGTTGGGGATGAAGAGTTAATGGTGCATGACTTTGCAGATTTAGATGTGATGCTAGTGCTAGGAAGAGCACTTAAAGTTTTTGTTCCAACTCGGGGTTAGTTATGATATCCTAGTTCAATAAAAAATAGGCAGTAGTAGCATTAAGCTCAGCAAAAGTAGAGTCTGTAGTAGCTTCATCTGCTAGTTGTGAGGCTATCTGGATTCTCACCTTTATAGCAAGAAATACTGATCAGATGTATGAGTTGACAATAGTGTATTGTGACAGTCAGAGTTGCATCAAGCTTTCTGAGAATCTATAGTGTTTCATGATCATTCCAAGGATATAGACATTAGGTATCATTTCCATAGAGACAAAGTTCACAAGGGAGTAGTAGTTCTTCAGTATGTTTCCTTATATGGGCAGGTTGCAGACATTTTGACAAAGCCCTTGGCAAAAGGGAAGTCTGAAGTATTGAGAGAGAGATTGGGTTTGATGGAGAGCACTTTCCTTGCAAATAGGGAGTGTTAGCTTAGCAAATGTGTTGCTTGGCTGTTGTTATTCCACAATTTGGAGCAAAAAAACAATTTTTAGTTTTAGTTTTTATTTATTTATTATCATTGTTTTTCTTTTAATTCTATTTCTAGCTAAGTGCTAGACTCTTCTAGCTTTTCATATATTTAGAGGGATTCTAAATTCATTGAGATAATTTGTTTTTGTTCCTAGGGCTAGACTAAAGCACTAAGTCTTCTGTTTTATTTAGCCTTTTGCTTTAGTTTTTTGTAAAAGCCCAGAAGATTGTCTTAGTCTATAAAAGAGATCTTGGGAACATTACTTAGTAGGAGAAAAAATATAGAATACAGAAGAAGCTCAATGTTTTGAGTGTAATTCAGTTTCATTTAGTAATGACAATTTGTTGTTTATATTTTCAGCAGTTTGTGTTTGCAGGTTATTATCAATCCTTTTTATCCAAGTCTGCATAGATAATGGAATTGGGATTTTATTGTTTGCAAGTGATGAGGTTTAATGATTCATTTAGTGGAGTATTCCTCTTTCTAGTTAGTAGTTGGCAAATTCCTTGGGTGTGGACTGTGGAGGTTCAAATTCATTTTGGGTGTGACCATTCTGGTTGCATACATCGGGGGTGGTAAGTTGTGGTGTGAGCATAATGAGGTTCTTTGGTGACCAAGGTTCGAATTGGGTGATTTTAAGAAGCATGTGCAAGCATTTGAGCCCTAAGCATCATGAGCTCAAAATAAAAAATCAACAGAGCTTTTTTAGAAAGCAAAATTTATCGCAAAATTTAAAGTTTTTGATAGGGTCATCTCCATCTTGATTTTCTACTTCAATCATTTGACAACAATTTTATCTGCAACTATCAATATTTTTTATAGTTGCCGGGATTCTCCATTATGGGAACATAGACAACGTACCAGTACCTGTACCCAAAATTTCTGGTGAATCATTTACATATAAATAGCTGTCTCCTTATTCATTTAACTCATGTACCCTAATTTTATTGGCGTCCCCGTCCCTGTACCAGTACCAGTGCCCTGTGTCTCCCGGCAACTATAAAATTTATTTTTTATAAGTTGTTTTTATAAAGGAACAAGTCCACTTTATAAAACTTTTTAACTCGATGACAATGATTATGGGGAATACTTTTAATACTCTTTAGATCAGGTTAGTTTGGAAGATCGGTCTGAATGTATCATTCAAGCATACATTTGGCTGAGCAATAAACAATTGACGCTTTCATTGTTGTTGTCATTCCTATACTCTTTGTTTTCTGTTTCTTTAAAGTGTCTGATTATAAGGTGCCTTACAAGAGAAAAAAGGAAACAATATAGTACTAGCAGCCATTCACAAACATATGGATGAAACATAAATCCTCTTATAATATCATTTCTACGTTTGAAAATGTTGGGAGTGAAGGTACACAGATGGTTATAATTATTGTAAGCTAAAAGATTTTCAAGAGCAATTGAGTTATGAAATTGGGTGACGATATATTTTTGCATTGTTAAGGGTAGGGGCATGTTAAAAGAAAATAGTGTTCATCTTTAACTTCATTAGTGTCATAAATTTTGTGAGAATTGCTCATCCCATGGTGTATTGGGGTTAGTCCAACAACCACTTTCATTATGGAGGTTGTAAATGTTATTTCTTATATTAGCAATATTCATTTGTTCTTTTACCTACTTCTATCTAGGTTTATTTTAGCAATAAGCTCGAGTGAAAATTCAGGGTGATATTCGTGTATTTAAGTTTCAGGGCTATTTACAGTTATAACTCATTGCAATCTACAACTTTATTAATGCACAATTGTAACATTTTAAAAATATGGGCTCAATAAGTGTGCACTACAATAAGTGAATGTCTTCCACATAAATCTGAAGATTACTGTGCAGATTTGATATAAGAACATGCATCTTTTGTTGGATCCTGGACCCTATAATCAGGAAAACCTAAAATGCATGTTTCTAGATTAAGATTGTAGCATTTTCTATTTTCTTACACTTACTGCAGCAGTACTCTTCATATAGCATTGTACGTGTACAGGAATAAACTTTAGGCCTTTTTTGGAGGAATCTTAATCGTTTTGCATTATAATTAAATGCATTTCAATGTTATATCATAAGAAATAACATATTGGGTGCCACGCATACAGGCTAGATTAAATATTTTATTCATTAGCATATTTAGTTTTGAAAACTTCTGCAGTCAATTACTTGTGGACTTCGATTTTTCTCAACTTTCTAACACCTTTGATATTATTTCAATCCAGGTTTCACCCTTCATGTGTGGATATGACTATAGAGCAAGCAAAAAAACTAGAACATTTTGTCTGTTCTGATTGTTCATCTGAGGATGATGATAAAAAGTCACGCAACTCTCATCCAGTTTCACCACCCAATGAAGTAAAGGTGAGACTAAATTTTTCTCAGCAGAAACAATGTAATGTCCCCATTGATGCATTTTTTTGATCTTTTTATTTTGAAATTTAAATATGACAATTTTACTTAATGAATTGATCAGTCACATTAGCACATAATAGGACTGAGTACTAAATTATTGGATTGCGCACCAAACAATGGGAAATAATGAATTCCCAAGGTTGACAAGCTATAGTTTATCTATGAATTTTTTTCTTTATATATATATTTTTTTATGACTTCACCTATCATTTTGAAGTTTAGAAGATTCACAAAATTAATGCGTAATAGTAGTAACTAGTGTACTAGTGCAGCAAACTATGAGGGAACAAGAGATCCTAATAGCGTACCTGCTAAAATTTCTGTTTCGTAATTATAGATTCTCAGGGAAATTTATTAGGCAGAATTTAGAGTTCTTTGAAGTGAAACTTGTAAAAAAACATAGACTATCTATTAGAACCAATTTCTTCTGGATTATACAATTGAAGGTTTTACTTTGGGAAAGCTTAAAGGCATGACATGTAATTAAGTCACATTCTCAGGTAAATGTATCCAACAAATTTACAGTCTGTTGAGGGTAAATTTCTTAAGAAATTCAGGTTATTATAGATTTGGCATTTTCTGCAACTATTGGGTTTTATGAATTCTGTGGTCCATCAAGATCACAATCTCTGGTGTTGAATAGATATTTAAAGTGGATACTATGCTATGCATGGAGGTAATGAGCACTTTAAATGCTATTAGTATTGATATTTACTGGGAGCATAGCTTTTGGACTGCTCAGTACTTTTATTTTATCTTTCATTAAGTGAACTTGTTTCTAGTCCTTGATTTATGGAATATTTGTCTCTTATCTTTGATAGGAGTTGTAGGTCGCCATTGATCCATAAATCACTGGGTTGATAACCCTAGCCATGCATTAGCAATGGATTCCTAAACTAGATCTGTGCATTCTACTCTTAGCATACTCAGCCTTATTGATCTATCAACTTGCAGCAATAAGAAATATTCAAACAATAGAAAGGGAAACACAATAAATAAAACAGAACACACAATCCTTAACACCAATTTTCCTTTGGAGAAAACTTAATTGGATTTCAAGCCTTAGAAGAGAGTTGTGACCTCCAAGTCAAAAATAATATTCTGAAGTGGTTTCTTTGGCAGCTCTAGAATCTTAAAACCAGAATGCAAGGCATTCAAACTGCTTATCAAAAGGAGAATACTGAAGGTGGCAATAGCAATGTGGCTTTTGATTAGGATTTATGGGAGGAAGTAAACAAATTCTTCGCTATGTTTTATAATTTGGAAAACCTTGATTAGATGATGACTATGCTCCAGAAAAATCAGAATTAATTGACAAGCAATCTTGCAGATGTTGTGGAATTTAGCGAAAAAAAAACAATTAAGAATTCAACAACTAGCCTGTTTGTCCTTTAGACTGTACTACAGAAGAAGAAAAGAAAGACAATTGGAGAGGGGCTGGCCAATAGAACTAGGGCTAAATTCTCTGCCCACAGGTCTGGTATCATTGAGCTGGATGAAGAAACTCTAGAAAGTTCATTTGAGGACCAGGTCAATTTTTATTGCTAAAGAGTGGCATGCAACTTCAGGCCTTAAGATGCTGGTTGATGCAAATCAGGCTTGTGCTCTGTTTTGGTTTCTGACACCGTTTCTCTATCTTTTGTCTGTATATTTATTGCTTTCCTGTTGTTGCTTCTTTTGGTCACTGTTCCTGTCGACCATATGGCTTTTTTAAAATATACAAGAAAGACTAAAACCTCATAGACAAACAAGACAAAACTTGAACACAATACAAATAATTTGATGTTTACAGTTTTTTCCCAGTTGTCTTTATCAGGATCTGGGATATCCGTATATCAACAAAATGCCACTTGAAGTGTGGCTGGAAAGCATCTCAACCAATTTCTCTTATCTATCTACCCATTGGCAGTCCATATTTACGCCGAAGGCGTGTCCTATAGGAGCTTTCAGAGCTCAATTTGCCTGTGAACGGTGGATAGGTCTTGGTTGACAGTAGAATCATTGCCAACTTTTGATCTAAATTTTTGCTTTTTCTTTGCTTTCCCGCTGCTATTGGTTTCCGTTCCTCCAAACCCTGCCTCGTCATTAAATTCGTTTAATTGCCTTATGCAGGATTGCAAGACTAAACGAATCTCAGCCGCTCATAAATACGCTTTTGCTTCCGGAAAATTGTCATCCTGCCTGCCTGCTATTGTCGGGAAACTCCGTGTCATCGTGCCTGCCTGCTATCGCCGGAAAATTCTACGGTTTTTTTTTGTTTCGCCGTTTCCTCGGGAAATTCCGCCAGAAATTTGTCATCCCTGCCTGCTATCGCCGGGAAATTCTGCAGTTTTTTTCTGTTTCGCCGTTTCTTAAAAATTGTAGGACGCGGTTATGGTGGTTCGTTAATTTTGTAAGGAATTTGTCCGGATGTTTTAAAAAATTGAGCTCTGAAAGCTCATTTAAAATATTTTATTATTTATTATCTGTTTTGTGCAGGATTAAATATGTAAATGTGTTGGCCCTGGGGAAGTGTGTTTTACAATATTTTGCAAACATTAAATTATTCTTTTGATGGCGTTAAAACTGTAAATTTCGAGGGAGGTTATGGGATGCCCTGTATGAAGATTTTTAAGTGATCGTAATTTCTAAGAGTTTACTATAGTATGTGCTATTTTTTAATAAGTTAAAAAAAAATTGTTTTAAAAAAATTGACATGTTAATACTGTTTGACATTTGAACCAAAACATGCTTTTTATTTACGCATTCGTTTGGAACTTTACAGCTATATATTAGATTGACGTTGAATCGGCATTTATGCAATTTAAGCCACTTTTTAATAGGTTTGAAATAAATCGTTTTTTTAAATTAGTATGTTTTTTAATTATTTGATTTATTTTTAATTAGTATGTTTTTTAATTAGATTTAATAAATAATATAAA
>VDFB02331101.1:0-16397 GCA_007258455.2 Sequoia sempervirens | reverse complement strand
CTAATGTGAAATTCTTGTTTTCATTTCTTCATGTCAAAAATATTTCTCTCATGTCTTGGGTGCATTATAGATTCATGTGTCGTGAATATTTATGAGCTTTACAACTCAATCTACAACCTCTCGGAACATGGTTAGGATTTTGTGACATATAGAGATGGAATCTAAGAAGGTAACCGGTCCTACCTTTGAGGAAGTAATTTTGAGAATGTCTACTGGACTCCCTAGCCACTTTGGAGAAGCCACTACACATTTTTCTACCCCTCTTGATTCTCCTTTCACTTTATCTATGGAGGAAGATGATGCTCTTGAGGTCCCTGGAGAGCAACTTCTTTTCCTAGATAGAAGACTCGGGGAGTTTGAGAAGTATTTAGAGAAATAAAAAACTCTTGCTAAAGCCACTATGGTTGTTAACAGATTGAGAGCTATGTTGGACAAGGATCGAAGAGGTCTAGAATTTCTATGGGGCCTTGCAAACATTGTGGAAACTCACGTCCCGTCCTACAATCCTAACCCAAGCATTTATCAAGACCTTGGTTTTGTGATTGCTAAGAGATAGCTAAAAATCTCAATGCCTAGGGCATCGATATGTACAACCAAGATTGGCCCTTCTGTTAACATTGCCTCTGGACTTTAGCTGACACCCACCACTAAACTAAGCAAGGTATCCTTGAGTTTTAGTTTCGCCACTCCTAATGCTCCTAGCAATAGTCCTTGAGCCCATACTAGTCCCGATGGAGGGGTTTCTGTTGGTATGGGGGCTAGTGGTTCTACTTGTCCTATTTCATCCTTCGACCCTATCTTAAATTCTTTATTACGAAATATGGGACAGATGCAAAACACGTTTGTGAACCTTTTTTCCTCTTCTTCTAAACCTATGTTTCAACCTTTCTTTCATTGCAATCCTTTATCCATTACTATTTTGAACACTCTTATCCCTCAGGGGATGGAGATTCCAAAATTTGAAAAGTATGTGGTCGTGGAGACCTTTAGATGCATGTTTCGGTATATAATGCTATGTGCATTGACTTCTTCCACCATGATGCTTTGATGGAAAATATTTTTCCATGATCCCTTAAGGATGCCACCCTTGAGTGGTATTGTAATTTTCCAGATAATTCTATCTTTTCATTTGATCAATTGGTGAATCAGATCTTGAGGTAGTTCCAAGCTAAGATTGGGTCGGAGATGACTTTCTCCGATCTCGTCTAATGCAAGAAAGGGGACCATGAAAAGATAACTAACTTTATTGCTTGCTATCAAGTGTTATTTTCACAAATATCTTATCCTTAACCCGATTCTGATGTTTAGAAGGTCTTCATCGGGAACTTACATAAATAGTGGCAAGAGAAGTTTTCCCTAATGAAGTATCCTTCATTTATACACCTATGTGTAGCACTGCGGGAATATCAACAGACGGTCACTCAATTAGGAGGTTCATCCCCACACTCTCATCCCAATAACCAATCTGTAGTGTCAGTTTATGGAAAGAACAAGGCTATTGTGAATGTGGTTTCTACATCTAAAGACAAAGGCCTAGGGCATAATAGGCATTTTACAAAATTATTTGAATCTTATATTGTTGTTTTGAAAAAGTTGCTAAAAGATAAAGTTATAATATTGCTAGAACCTCAACCTCTGACCAAGCCATATCTTGAGTGGTACAACATGCAACAATTTTGTTAATTCCATCGAGTGCACGAACATGACATCGAGTGATGTGTGCAACTGCATCATGAGATTTAGGACTGCATTGACGATGGGACTGACTATCTCGATGGGAAAAAATACAATTCTAATAAATTTGTGGCCAAGGCTAACACTGATTTCAAATTTACACTAATTCATTTTCCTCTCACTCTACAAACTTAGTTATGCAATCTTCTACATTTTTTGAGCTACTTCCATCTGAATACGTGAATATGGTCTCATTCATGTATATCCCTCCTTATAAAAATGTGAGTGCAATGCCTGATATAACTTTCACCTCACATGATGAGCTACTAAATAAGGAGCCTTCCCCATTATACATTCCTACCCGGATTAATGGCAACATCATGACTAGCATCTTACTTGATCTAACAAGTCGAGTAAATTTGATAATGGAGGAAACTCTATTTATAAATAGTTTACGTAAGGAGAGATATGAAGAGTCGCAAACCACTCTCTATACCCACGATGGACTCTCTATTGCCTCTATGGGCACTATTTCTTTATTAGTCTTGGTAGGACCCAAGGTTGTTGATGTGTCATTTGTTGTGGTCCCAGAGTTTGATCTATTTAGAGTTAGGCTAGGTATTCCATGGCTAGCCTCTATGAACGATGTTGCCTTTGTAGTCCCTAAATGCTTAAAGTTCCCCCATGAAGGTACTATGCACATGGTGAATGACACTAGCTATAAACTGCTAGTGTCACATGGGGATTCTCTTTGGATCACTTCTAGCTCACCCTGGTCAGACCTCTACCTCCAAGGGGAGATTTTTTATATAAGGCTTATGTTAAATATAAGAGTGGGGGATTGACACCAAAAGTTAGTTATCTTGTCTCTCCCTATGTTATTTCCATAAAATCCTTTATGGCAATGCAACATCAAGCTGCCTCTTTTGCCCCATCAAAAGGGAAGGGGAATCTTGCTCACATTCTAGAGCCTTCTCCTTCTACATCTTCTACTCCATTTTCTTATGTTGCAACGACATCTTCAGTTCCTTCTCCTATGCCTTGCATGGGAAGTACAATGGTGCCTATGTGGTGAAAAGTAAAGCATCAAGTCTTTGAGCTTCTTTTTCTATCCACAGTTCCCCGACCTACTATCTATGGCAAGGGGAAGCATTCTCATGGGTTTGTTCCTTTGTCTTGACCTTTGCAACCTCTAACTATTCTTCCACTTGTCCCTCAAGCAGAGAAAAAGAAGAGGCTTGCTGCTGAGGAACCTATGTTTATTTCTTCTCTTGTGGTTGTTTCTTCTCACGTGCCTTCTCTTCTTGCTCTTGCTCAAGAGACCACCCTTCCATTGGAAATGGGTGTGAAGGATACTCTTGCAATTGAGCAGCAGCCTTAGGTCGTGTCCTCTAGTTCCTGCAGCTAACGTAATTGGATTGTGCATGAGCGCAAGAACATGAAAAAGGCTCTAGCCATGGAGCACATTGCCTTGCAAAAGATGGAGGGAGAGCTAGTTGCATCCATTTCTACATCCCCTTTTGTTGCTTCACTTTCTTCTGTTGCTCCTTCTTCAATTCCCATCATGTTTTGTTAGGGTTAGAAAAGGCAGATATCTAACAATTAAATGCAGATTTAAGTAATAAACAGAGAAACTAAAAACAAACAGAATAAATTATAACAAAGAGAATTTAATGTGGTTCACCCATTCCAGGCTACATCCACCAAACTGCAGCCATCCAATGATTTTATTATCCAGTGCAAAACCTATTACAATCTTGCGAATAATCATGTTTTTCATTGTCCTGTAACACCCATCCGAACCCCTTTTTATCAAGCTTAGAAGCTTCCAGATTTTGGGTTCTACAAAATTGGATTTTTCTTTTTTTTCATTGATTTTTTCCTTTCTAGATGACGCCAAAGTAGGGATATTTACGCAACGCCACTCTACTACCACGGACCCACAAGGACAAGCATGTCGTGGTGTACGCAGATACCATGGGCTATACAAGATAGCATGACTGGCCACATACCAAATAATCTCTCACTTGGAGATCATCAGTTCCACACCAAATCATGTAATCTCCCACTCTTTGGAGACTGACCTCGACTCCACACTACTGCAATTATAGCTCCTACTAGAAATAATAAGTACCTTGGACCCTTATGCTTTGAATTAACCTTGAAAGGCTAACCGTTTCCAAGAGGAGCTCACTTCCCCTTGTCGTACCTCTTCATAAAATATATCCACCGGATTGACATCTCAGAGGTATCTGCCCAAATTTTGACCTATCCATCCTCCAACACCGAATCGTAATGAAATGATATCTCACCAGGCTGTGTTTTGTTTTAGAATGCAAGGAAAAATTTCTTGCAAGATGGCAGCACCGTCGCCTATAAACAAGTAATTTGAAGCCCGTTGTTTTCCAACTCATCTATATAAAATACCTTGTAAGCTTATATCATATCATTTGCCGCCTGCTGCAGCAACATACTCTCACTGCGGGTGGATAGCAACCACCTTTTGCAACTGAGAAAGCCAATTCATCGTTGTCCCACCAACTATAAATACATAACTTGTGGTACTTCGCTTGGTATCTATATCCCTTGCCAAATCTGAGTCAAGATAGCCTTTTAAATTAGTATGAGAGCCCACAAAACATAAATATTTATTGTATGTACCTTCCAAATACCTAAGAATCCATTTTAATGCATTCCAATGCTCAACTCTGGGATGAATCATATACCTACTAACAACTCCTACAACATGTGCAATATCTAGTCTCGTGCATACCATGACATAATACTAAACTTCCCACAAATGCAAATCATATGGTACCTTGGATATTTCTCCCTCCTCTTGTGTCTTTTGGACATATCCTTGGGTCAATTTAAATACGATTCGAAGTAAAGGTGTGTGTCGCATACCTTTTGCATCTCCATATGAAATCTCCTCAACACCTTTTCTAAATATAATTAGCCCTCGAGATAAAAACAATTTTTCTATTTTTCCTATCTCTACAATTCTTTTCATACCAAGGATTTGTCAGCCTCTAAATCCCTTCATAGCAAATGATTTTTCTAACTGTTGTTTTAAATCACTTATGTGATCCATGTTAGACCCTGCTACAAGCATGCCATCAACATATAAACATAAAATAATGTAGTTTTCATTATCCAACCTCTTAAAATAAACACAATGGTCAGAATTAGACCTGTTGTAGCCTTGCTCGGCCATAAAACTATCAAATTTCAAGTACCATTGCTGAGGTGCTTACTTCAAGCCATATAAACTTTTCTTCAATCTCGCATTACACTAGTTTCTCCTTACCTTGACCTCAAATCCTTGTGGTTGTTCCATATATATTTCCTCTTCCAAATCACCATGGAGAAAGGTTGTTTTAACATCAAGTTGTTCTAAATGCAAATATTCAGCAGCCATAATACTTAAAACAGTATGAATAGAAGTCATTTCAACAACAGAGAAAAATCTCATCAAAATCAATACCCTTTTTCTATGCAAATCCCTCTTTACAACCTTATTTGGTTTTGTAAATCTCTTTCTTACCTCCATCCCTCCTCTTTCAGCCTATAAACCACGAGCCTAGAAGCCTTTTACCGGCAGTAACTTGTATAATTCTAAGTCCGATTTCTTTTTTCAGCAAGGAGTCCATTTCTTCGGCCCATTCTATGTTCCTAATTAAACCTTGTATCCACCTCCTCGTGATAGCTTCCATCATAATATTCTAGTTCACCAAAGATCGCTTTTAAAAAAAATAGCTTACAAAGAGGGAGAGAATTTGGTTTCGAGGCTCCATTTATCTCTTGAAGATCGCCTAACAGAGTTTGTATTTTTATTAAGAGTTGCTGCCTCCAAACATGAGGAACCACTTCAGTGTCGTCGGGCTGTTTGAATATCATCCAACACCGTGATAATCATTTTCTTTCTTCTCTATGCCGTTAAAGAATGCATCTTTGTACAAAACTTTCTCATTGAATATGACATCCCTCAGTTTCTTGCCAATTTTCTCGACATTTTCAAAATCCTAAAAGCCGACATAACCAAATTCATCAATGTCATATTCAACAAATATACATTTCTTTGATTTTACATCAAGTTTGGTTCTATTTTCATAATCTACATGTGCAAATGCTTCACAACCGAAGGTCTTGAGAAAAGAACAACTCACCTTCTTACCTATCCATGCTTCCTATGGAATACCACAACTCAAAGTAGGATTAGAGAGGGACCTCTATTAATTAAATAAATGTTGCTTACAGCTCGCCTACATTTTTAAAGGCAGCCCAATATGCAATCTCAGTCTACGCACCCATTATTGCCCTATTCATGCCACCACTCCATTTTCCCCGTGGAGTCCTTGGAACCGCTTTTCATTTACTTAATACCATTAAAGTGAACAATAATCTTCAAACTTTACGTAATACTCACCACCATTATCAGATCTGAGACATTTTATCTTTTTTCCCGTCTCATTATGAACCAAGCTTCTCCATTTTTTAAAAGTTTCAAAAACATCAGATTTTTGCCTGAGGAAATAAATCCATACCTTCCTAGTTGCATCATCAATGAATGTAACATAATACAGAGAACCACCGAGAGAAGATACCTGAGCTGGTCACCATACATCCGTATGCACAAGCTTCAATTTCTCAAATTTTCTTTTGTTTCCCATCTCCTGGAGAGAAAACTTGTTTCTTTTGTTTTCTCTCATACACACAACTTTCACAAACTATATACAATATTTTAGACTTGTAAACATTATCTCGAACAGCACTTTCATATCTTTGCACTCATATATGCCCAAGTCTATTATGCCACAAAGGTTGATTTGTGAGTCCACTAAGAATCAGATGATCTTCTACCCGCTAACCCAGCAACTGCTCTTCAACATTGACCTTTTTCCGTAGTCACTAAAGTAGAAGGAACAGTATGACCTGTACAAAGATATAAGGTGCCTACTTTCATACCTTTTGCTACTACTAAGGCACCCTTTTGTGACCTTCCAATTTTTATCACTAAATGTAACAACACAACCTTCATCATCTAGTTGCCCTGCTGAAATTAAATTTTTGCTTAACTTTGGAACATGCCTTACCTCACGTAGTAGCCAATGATTCCCATTCTGCAACTTAATCTTGATTATTCCCTTTCCAACAATCTAATAGGGTTCGTTATCTCCTAAATAAACCAGCCCAAAATCCCCTTGGACATAATCATGAAAATAACTTCTATGGGGTAGCATGAAATAAAGCCTCCCTAATCTAACACCCAAGAATCATCAATATCAAGGGAAAAATCAAAGCATCCCCACGACGTATTATTATACATTTACCACATTTTCCTCTTTACTCTTCCTTTGTCTCCCCTTTATTTTCTCTGAGACCAACAATCTTTCTTTAAAATGACCCGGCCACTACAAGCATTCAACAACCCTCTTGTTCTAGATTGGGACCTTTTGTCCTTTGATTTTCCTCATGACTTCCCATGACTTCTAGAATTGTTTCTTCTCTTCTTTGTTCTGCCCCTACTTTCTATATTCAAAACACTGCATGATGTGGATCTTCCACCTGAGCTTTTCCCATGAATTTCCTCACTCAAAATAACACCAACATCATCAAATTTTGATATATTTGAACCAGAAACAGAATTGCTAATAGCCATTACCAAGCTATTCTCTAGCTTTCGTGCAAAGAACACAAAATGTTATCTCTAACTTCTTTATCAAAGTTTACTTTTATAAAAGTTAATTGACCGGTGACCATATTAAACTCATTTAAATGATCAGTAACTAACCCACCTTCTACCATTTTCATATTAAATAAATGCTTCATAAGAAATACCTTATTCGAAGCAGAGGGCTTTTCATATAACTTCGCTAGGGTTTCCATCAACTCTTTAGTTGTTCTGTTTCTTTTTTGTAATATTAAACGCCATCGATTGTGCTGCATAAACGTATCATCGCTAAGAGTCTTTCTATCCACTTCAGCCCCTCATCGGCGACAGCTTGGGGTTTCTATTTTCCCTTCCAATGGCCGCCATAAATCCTTCTGATAGAGGTAGTCCTCCATCTGCATCTTCCATAACTGATAGTTCTGCCCATTAAACTTCTCAACCTTCTTACCCTCGTCTGCCATTACTCCCACTCAATCGTGAGACCTTCCTACAGACGATAATCGAAACACAACCCGCTCTGATACCACTTGTTCGGGTTAGAAAAGGTAGATATCTAACAATTAAATGCATATTTAAGTAATAAACAGAGAAACTAAAAACACACAGAATAAATTATAACACAGAGAATTTAACGTGGTTCACCCAATCCGGGCTACATCCACCAAACTGCAGCCATCCAATGATTTTATTATCTAGTGCAAAACCTATTACAATCTTGCGAATAATTGTGTTTTTCATTGTATTGTAACACCCATCCAAACCCTTTTTTATCAAGCTTAGAAGCTTCTAGATTTTGGGTTCTACAAAATTGGATTTTTCTTTTTTTCGTTGATTTTTCCCTTTTTCGGTGATGACGCGAAAAAGTAGGAGGAAATTTTTTCTTGAGGGTTTCCGGCCTTGAACCCCCGCCCGGCCCCGGACCCCGACAAGGATACATGATGGGGTGTACAGTATACCATGGGCTATACATTATAGCATGATGAGTTGCCACATACCAACACTTTTGTCTTACTTTCGGCTCCTCTGGCGAGTCCTGATGATGCTCACCACAAAAGGGTGCAAGTTTTCATTGCTCCCTCTATGGAGCCTCTTATGATTTCCCTCTCGGACATCCCTCCTTTCTCGCAACCCATTGACATGCCTCATAAAAAGGTGATGTCTTTTGCAGTTGCCTCTAGTTTATCCTTCACTTTTGCTTCTTTTGTGGGGATTCAACATCCTCTACTGAAGCCCAAGTTAGAGGATGACCTCATCATGGGTGGAAGTTGGGAGAATGGATCGCCTTCTTTGGAAGCTAGTTTTGTTTTGGCTTGTGCCATCCTTGTGACAGAGGCAGCCACCACTTCCCCAAAGTTTGTCATTACCCCTTTTGATGTCCCACCTAGCTGCAACAAGGCACTCCAAGAAAATGCATTTTCAATTTTGTGGATGATATCTGGCTTTTTCGTCATTTTTTTGTTAAATCAATGACTTTCACATTACAAGAGCTCAACAAAGAAGACCTTGAGGGGACTTCTTCCTTGGACCTTGTTGTAGGCGAGTCAGAGGGCACTTCCCTTGCTATCCCACCCTTGCAAGCTCATTTTCCATCCCCTTATAATGATCTAGATTGGGAGCAGGATGACCTATTGGTTAATGAGGACTAGGGTGGTGCCTCTTCTACATTTGTAGATTAGATTTGTTTGTGTGTTTGTGATGCTTCTTGAAAAACCCTTGCTACCCTTATAGGTACTTGGATATAGGCGCAAAAATTCTATCATACACTTCTATTTTTATCATCATTCTTCTATGTGTCATAATATTGCTTTTTGATATTGGGGATGATGCAAAGCATTGGGGGATTTTAGGCCTTCTTCCATGTTGACCCAATTTTTATTCACTTTTTCTTCATGTGCTCTTCTTCATGTTTTGAAAATTTTTGGGATTGATGATCGTTCATGCACATACCATACCATATCTATCTATTTGTGTTTATGAACAATTCTGACCCTAAGTTCTCAGATCCCCTTGTCTATTGGTTTCTTCATCTCTACTTGTCTACTTCTTGATGTTTTGGTTCTTATGTGTTGTCCCTCGCATGTAACACAGCATACCATGTATACATATCACCATGTATCTCATGCCACAACATCTCTGCCCCTCCTTTCTCTCCTTAGGATGTCATGCGCTCCTCTATGTAGCACACATCATCCTAAGGGGGGCTACCATGACTTTCTAATTTTCAATAAGGCGAATTTTTTCAAAATGATTCCTTGATGTCAAATTTTCTTTACAATGAATTCCTCGACAAAACAATCCCTTATTGAAAAATATCTTTTTTCCATAAAGATGTATTCTCTCAAAAAGGAACTCCTTGATGAAATTTTCTTTCGAAAAGGATTTCATAGTGAAAGAGTTTGAAAAATTTCCTTTCAAAAAAGGAGCACTTTTTTCTAAAATGAAAGAGTTTGAAAACTTTCCTTTGAAAAAGGAGCATTCTTTCCACTCGGTTCCTTGATGAAATATCTTTCAAAAGGATTCCTTGATGACAAAATAACTTATGAAAAATGTGGTGCCTTTCAATTGGAATGTTCCTTTGAATGGGCCCCTTGGTGTCTTGAAGGGTTCCTTGCCGAAGGAACCCCCTTTGAAATCCTTCTCCTCAAAAGAATTTGTTGGTATCTTGCAATTTGTGTCCTTTATTTGATATTTGATGTCTTGTGTCTTGGTGTTAGATATATTATATCTTGGAATCTAGCTTGGGGGCAGCCTAACTAGACCCTCCCTTTTTGTGACTATCATGCAACACTGTTTGCAACAGCCACAGGCTTATCTATCTTATCAATGTGTATCTTGTGTCTATTTGATCAGACTGTTCCTTATCATGTTGGCTTGTGTTTTCTTTTGTCTTATGGATATGTGTTTTATGATTAGATTTTTTTTCCTAACATGTTTTTCCTGCATCCTATCATGTTTGTGGTGAGATCACAACTAGCTTTGCAGGATTGAAGACCCGTATCATCTTTGCATCTTGGCGGAGCTCCCTTTTCATGTCAAGGTATTGCAAATCAAATATTTGCTTCCTCAATGATATCAATATATTCTCTTCAATATATTTCTACTTTACTTGAACATATGCATTGACACATATGTTCGCAAAAGTGGGGGAAAAATGTAATGGCGTAAATTTGTACCTAGGAAAATTTCCCATTAATTTACCCTTACCTTAGATTTACAAGTCCAACGATGCAAAAACCCATCGCCTTCATCTTAATTTTCCCATGTGCCCTTGTCGTTTTGTGTCAATATAGGAATTTATATCAGGGATGTGCATGCACTACGTGGACATTCGCACATCGCATTATCTTCCTAACAAATTCCTACGCTTGGAATCTACAAAAATGTTACACTTCCTGATTGCCTACGAAGGTAATGTCTCTTGCCGACTCTTGACCGACGAAAAATGACTCTTTGCCTCCATTTATCCATTCAAACTTCATTCTATCACATTCTTTCATTCTCTCATACCCTCACGCAACTTCTCTCTCATTCTTGCAACACTTCTTGATCATTCTTTCTCTATTCTCACTCTTTCTTGTTGCTTTCAGCTTCTTGCTTGGCTTCTACAGTGTCTTCTTGCTCCAACACCATTTGTATTGCAAGTTTATGAAGCTCTATCTCCTTGGCATGGTATCATCTATATTCTTCTTCCTCTCTCAACCTTGAGTGCTCACAAAAAGGGAGGTGATATTGTGTCTTTGTATTTACTTGCATTATCATTTTTGTAGAGTAGAATTCAAGTTCTCATTACTCTGCTTTATTATGGAATTTCTACATTCTTCTTTATCGCTTTCTCTATATTGTTGAATATATGGTTGTCTATGGAGGTGGGAACACCAAAATGGGGACTTGACTGAGGCAAGTTCTAAAACATAGCCTAACATTTTTCCTATTTTTATGTGTGTAGGTGTAGGTTCATCTGCTTAGAGATAGCTGGAAAATTGGACCGTATGTGATTTGGCATTCTTCTCCTTTCTCTATCAATTTACCATTAGAGTAGCTTTAAAGTATTTTTTTATCGTACTTCATATATCAGTATTTTCTATTAAACTACAAAACTCCAATATTCGAGTCATTAGTAGGCTCTTTGAGTTTCCAACTATTCTCTAACCCTCTATATGTACAGGACGCTAGTGCATCCCTGAGACTCCAGCATGGCACACTAAATTTTGGTTCCTGCATTGCCATCCCCAGACAGAGAGTTGTCTGGTTTGCAATCTGAGACCCTTGCAACCCGCTCACCTGATCTCCAAAACACGTCATTAACAGAAGGGAAACAAAGTTCTATTTTCCCTTCCTTTTTAGCCTATCATTTCCTTTTCAATCCATTAGTCAATCTGAGGTAGTTTAGGGCAGTTCATTCCCTTTGGCTCTCTTATGACCTAGAGCCTTGGGCTGACAAATCCCCCTATTCTACACTAACTTTATGCATCATTTTTGTGTTAACCTTGTGTTTTCCTCATTTCCCACCCTTTTTAGCATGATTTGTCTGCACACTAGTGCCTCATGTGGATGTCCACGCATTGTGCTAGTGTACCATGACATTTTAACATTTAAGGATCATTTTTGAGCATTTTTCCACTTGTCACCTACCCAGGTAAATGGAAATGGCTCATGAGCCTCCTTTTCCCATTCTCTTATCTCTTTTAAATCTCTTTCCACTTCATATGAGTTCTCCTGGTCTCTTTCTCTAAAAGAACTCTCCTTATCTCTTAAAATCTCTCTCTCAAGCTTGCATAGCTCTCTATAGCTCTCTACAACATCCTCAAGCTCTCTTGGCTCTCACATCCCCTTTTCTCTCTCTTTGTCTTTTTCAAGCCTTGTAGGTAATATCTATTTGTCTTGTGTCTTGAGAATCTAGGGATTTATCACATCCCTCGCCTATGCATTTATCATATTTTCTATTTATCTTTTATCTATCTATCTATCTAGCTATTATGGAGGTGGAAACACCAAATTAGGGACTTGACTGAGGTAAGTCCCCAAAAAAACCCAATATTTCTCCTTAGTCTTATGTGTGCAAGTATTGAAGACATCTCTTTGATAGAAGCTCCATTACTTGGTTCATTGTGAGTGATTTCTTTCTCTTCCTTTGTTTTCACTTATATTTCACTTAGTTTATATTACTCTAGTCTTGTTATTTTATGTTATTTTTTTGCATTTTAGGAGTTCCTAGTAATTTGGATTGTAGTAGTCGCTCGGCTATTTTCTGAGACATTTTAAGTTTTCAATCTGTACAAGATCCTAATGCACCATAGGGATGTCCACATGCCACATTTTCATCCTTGATTGAGAGCTTGTCAAACTATCCAGAAAACCTCTATGGCCTGCTCTCTTTTTTTATAGAGCTCTCATATTTTAATTCCATATAAAACATAAATCAACATTCTTTCATCATTTATCCCATGACCTAAGCTTTGATCCCTAAGGTAGTTGAGGACTATTTGACCCTTTAGACCTCGTCATCTTGAGGGCGTCAAATGTCCTCCTTTACAGTTTAATTGATTAGCTTTTATTCAAGTAATGGATTAAAATTCTTTCAATTAGAATATTGAATATGTATTTGTAGTAGGGATTGCTAAGAAGATTAATAATGTTGTCCATTTGTCAGTTTCTTATTGTAAGGAAGTAAGATTGTAAAACCCTTGAGTTAGTTATTTTTTTTATATTTAGAAGAATTATCTCATTTCTTGACTCCATGATGGATAAGGCACTAGCCAAATTGATTCATAGAACTCAAATCTAAGTAGAATCAAATTTGAAATTTGAAATTTACCTTTACTATAATTTTTATTTTTTCTCAATCCACACTATCAAATAATATAGAGCAAATAGAGGGTTTTGAAGATGATTTAGCTAATCAGGCTCATTCTCTAGAAATAGTAGTGTGAAGACTATCATTTTTTCTTGTTGGAAACACCAAATACTGAGAGGGGGGAATTGGTATCTGCAAAAACTTATACCCTTCCAGAACTCAAAATCTTTGGCATAAAAAAAACTTCAAATCAAGTCGTTAAACAAATCAGTAGCAATGAAAGATATAACAGTTTATTCCTCTAACCAATTCAACAACCTTCAACAATGAAATATGCAATAGTTCTATCCTTAACCAAAATATGAGAAAATAAAAATGAAACAAGGAACGCACATGCACAATATGACACCAAATTTATGTGGAAAACCCAATGAGGGAAAAACCATTGTGAGAGTTAACTCATAATATAGAAGCACGTTGCTTACAAAAAGACTCACTGCCAAAAGACTTACAAACTAAGGAACACTACCTTAGGGCAGGATACAAAGGACTTGTATAACTAAAGCACATACAACTTTTGGGGCAAGATACAAGGACTTTATGAGATCCACTATCTCAGAGAAGGATACAAAAATATTATAAAGAATTATAATATTTGTCAACAATTCACTTTGTTGACTGATGTATTAAAGCGCATCTGATCTTTCTTTCACACATTTTCACACTTCCTTCTATGAGATATTCAATTACATTCCACACTCTCACACTTCCACACTTGCTCACCTCTTGCATTTATATCCACTACAAGATCTCAAAATAAAATTAGGTCGGCCAAAAGAAAAATAAATAATTATTTCAACAAGTCAACTACAAAACATTAACGTGGTCCTATTTGAGGGATACAAAGGACCAAAAAAACCTGATTATATTTTCCAATGTGATCCCAAACAATTCATATGTTGGCACACATCAACCCTAGTCAGCAATAGGAAAATGTGTAGATGAAACGTGAAGCACATAACCAATCAACCCAAAAACATAACTTCAATTGAATTTACTGAATGTGGTTTTAACCAAAATAGGTCAAGACCCAAATCCATCTTAACACAAATTCATTTGCTAGTGCAAACCCTCAAACACAAAGCACAAGCGAGATGGCAAGCCCTATCAGTCAGATATCCACAAATTACCTAGAATAGCAACTCAAACACAATGAAACACCGAAAGAGATCAACCACTAGTATGTGGATCACAAAGGGATGTTCCTTGAACACCCAAAAACATATCTAGATACTTCTTTTATACAATCATGCTACCAAAAGCTACCGCAACCCAATCAAGAACATAATATATCTTCCCAGAAACACGAAATGCACAACTATGAGATATAACATTAGAAAATCAACTTGCAGACCACTTCAACACATGAAATTTGAACTAAGACACCACACAAACACTAAGAGAACATTCACCAATATGCAGGAGTAGAGACATCGATGTAGAGAAATGTAGAGAAATTTTTTTGGACTAGTCTAGACAACCAACAATATTTCCAACCTTCTGCAATTCATAGAAACCTCCTTAACAACACTGGTGACCTAAAAAGATAGGAGAGAAACATCCACAAAACACTAACTTTGAATCCCAAACCTTAAGACCATATCTACAACAAAAAGGGAATTTTGTGCATTCACCAAAATAGTCTTCACAACAACATTTTGAAACAAAAACATCTTACTCACTTATGGAGGCTAGAAAAAACTTGCATCAACACATACTTCTTCAGGAACAATAGGAGAGAGAATACAACATGTTATAGTTCATCAACAACATCCCTCCACCATCATCAACACTTCTAATCCTCATCTTAATGCTTCTAATTCACACCTTAATATATCTTCATGAAAACAACTCTACGACAATAACCATACATAGTACTTCTTTGCATGACATCAAACAAGGCATGACATCCAACTATGAACTTCATCAAGACACCATCATGCAACAATGATAATGACATACCAACCAAAATGTTGTCAACAATGATAACCAATTCCAACAAATAATGTAACTATCTTCCTAAGTGATGACAACAATCTCCTCAGGTGTTGACATCAATGACAACCAACAATCAGTGTTGACATCAATGACAAGCATTGCCAATAGTTTTGGCATCATTATAGGTATTGCTATAATTCAAATGATGTCATACAAAGGGGAACCCACCTTGGTTTTGTAGAGCCTAAAGTGAAGATGATAAATAGTTTAAAATCTATCTCATGTTCATTGGCCACTAAACTAGGGTTCACAATCCTAAGATCTAGCTCATCCTTAGTAAAAATTGGACAATCAATTGCAAACACCAACAAATTGGTGACTTTGTTGGGGAAATTCAAGACTGAGTCATAATACATGACCTAATTGCCCTATATTTGTGAGTTTTTACTTATTCATTATGTCCAGTAGTCTACACTTGGGGAATATTGAGTCAAAAAAATAATTTTAAAAATTCATCCATTGAAAGAAAGTTTGAATAAATATTGTCAAATTTTTAAAGTTCTTTCAAAATACTTGATTTGAAAGTATCCCTAGTAATTTAGGTAGTGACTCTGATACCTCTTAAATGGACCAATTGAAAAGAAAAAAAAATCAAAAGGATATTGACATCAACATGGAAGGTAGGAGGTCTCTATACAAGGGTGACCCTATAAAAAAGCTTGAAATAGAGCTACCAAAGAGAAAGAAAACATGGAAAGCAAGAGATGCAAGTAAGTCAAATCCTAATTTTGATAATCACTTTTCTTATGCAAGCAGTGATGACAGTTCTACTAATTCACCAATTATGTATGTAACCCCTAGAGTTCTAAAGCTCAATGTGAAAAATATAAGGAATAAGGAACTCTAGATAGGATCAAAACAACAACAAAAATTTCTAGAAAGACTTGAGAAAGAAAGAGAGAAAATTCAAAGAGAATATAATCTCAGACATGGTGTTTTGAGTTAAAATTTTGAAATAAGTATTCCTATTATAAATTATGTATTAGAACAAGTTTATGATAATCCTATAATTCAAAAACGAGCCCACTTTTCTTATCAAAATCTTACTACATTTGGCATAGCTTAGTTTACAACCACTAGTACTCCTCATGTTGTTCCACAGACCCCTATATCTAGAAATACACTTCATAGCAAGGAGGAATTGTTGAAAGAAATGAACTATCTCTAGTTAGAATTAAATAGACTAGAGGAAATGAA
>VDFB02331100.1:0-14761 GCA_007258455.2 Sequoia sempervirens | reverse complement strand
AGGTACTAGAGTCTGAATTCATGTATGAAATCATTGGTCCTAGTGACCCTTGGTATCATGACATATAAACATACTTGAAAATAGGAGTCCTCCCTGTTGATATCACCCCTAACCTAAAGATAAAATTTTTCAAAAATTCATCCTGCTTTTTTATCTTAGGAGACACCCTATACCATAGGAGTATCGAAGGAACCTTGTTATGATTCCTTAACCCTAAGGAAGCTTTGACTACTTTAACTGAGGTACACAATGGAATTTTTGGATCACATTCAAGTGGTATGACCTTGGCTAAGAAACTGCTGAGGACTAGGTACTATTGGCCTATGATGGAAAAGGAAGCTCATGATTATGTTTGAAGGTGCTTGCAGTTTCAATAGCATGGGGACCTCATCCATGTACCAGCTCAAGAGCTCCAACCAATTATAACAACTTAGCCCTTTTGATAATGGGGGCTCAATCTCATTGGTAAACTCACTCCCACCTCATCTAATGGACACAAGTTCATTATCACTTCCACAGAGTACTTCACAAAGTGGTTAGAGGCCATCCCAATGACCTAGATCACAGGGAAGAAGATATCTAAATTCATCTTGAACTACCTCATTTGCCACTATGGTATTCCACAAGCCCTTATCTCAAATAATGGGACATCTTTCAAAAACAAGGATGTTCAATAACTATGCCAAAAATTCAATATCCAACATCGCTTCTCTACTCCATACTACCCCAAAGGAAACAACCAAGCTAAGGCTTCTAATAGAACCATTTTGAAAATTCTAAAGAAGATAGTCAATGAAGTTGTTCATGACTAGCACTTACAGATAAATCCCACCTTATGGGCCTACTGAGCAAGTATTTGCATGCCTATAGATGCAACATCCTTATCCTTGGTCTATGGATTAGAATCCATCCTTCCCATTGAGATCGAGCTCCCATCCTTAAGAATATCACTACAAAACCTAATTACTGACAAATAATATTGGGTCTCATGGTTGAAAAACCTAGAACTATTGGATGAGTGGTGCATGGATGCCTTGAACCATCTGCAAGTCTATCAGAACCATCTCAAGAGGAGCAACAACAAGAAGATCAGGAGCCAAACCTTTCAAGTTAGGAGAATCAAAAAAATGTACCAAATGCAGATAGCAAGGAAAATTTTGAACCCAATTGGTTGGGACCCTTCATCATCATAGCGAGCTACAAATCAAGAGCATATTAACTATCCACACCAGAATATAAGCCTTTGTAGGAGCCTATCAATAGCTCCCATCTCAAAAAAAATTATGCCTAAACTTGCAAGGTATAAATCAAAAAAATTAAAAAATATAAAAATAAAAAAAACAAATTAGAAAAAGGATTGAAAATAATAAAGAAAAAAATCATCCTCTAGTGAAAACCACTTTGGTGGCACTTTCGGCAAGTACCTTGGTGAAAACTTGACAAACAAACACCTTGTGTAAAATAAGCACTCTCCATCCGCCATGATCTTTGCGGCTTGTTCTACAACATTCATCCATCACATTCCATTAATCCTTTTGACACCCATCTACATCTGCATCATATCTTGATCCTATGTTTGTATCATGATCCCTCCTAGTACTACTCGGTGCCATTCCTAAGGTTAGTTTGTCCTATTGATATCAGATTAGTCTATCGCACCATGCTAGGGGCATGTTCTTATACCCATGTTGGATTGGATTCATGTATATTCTTGAAGTCTTCCTTAAAATTATAAAATCCAAAACATCCAAAACATGTCAAAATCCAAAAATAGGTCAAAAAAGTTAGGAAAATTCAAAAACATATTTGTCAAACTACGGGTCTCTAAGCTTGAATGTAGGAAAGGCCATCATCAATATGCCCCCAAGACACATTAGGTGATTCCTTTAGAAGTCTATCACAATAAACTGGAAATACATTGTTCATATCTCATCAATAAATGAGTCTATGTCAGTCGAACAACATGGTCTCTACATATATAACATAGGAAAGGATAATCTTTGATCAGCCCCTGAGGCCCTTAGGATAGGTCTTCAGGTTAGGTTCTTGGTTAAAATCTCATAAAACACCAAAACATTCAAAAATTTGAAAATCAAAAACATTTGTAAAACATCTCGAAAATACCAAAAATAGCCTCATAACATTTTAAAAATACCAAAAACATTCAAAAAACCCAAAATTCAATTGTCCCATCTCATGTTCACCCGCAATAAACATCCACTCATAATAAATCATCATCACCCCCAACCTTTCATGAAACAATTGGAAACAAGTATAGGAATTCGAAAGTGAGAACTCAAATGTCAAGGTCTCAAGTCTAGATCAGTAGGTAAACAAGTTGGTAAACTCTTGGTATTAATATCCCATCATCTAGTTAGTCCCAAAATCATTTGATAAAATCATGTCCTAGGATGCATCCTTCCTACAATGGGCATGAACACCGGGCATCACCATAGTTTAGTCTTGGATAGATGTATGAAGAACATTAGCTTGTTTGTTTACTTGATCTTTGTCATGTTGATTTATCTTATTGCGCTCATTCCAATGACCTCTTGATGATGTCTAAACAAAACGATTTAGAGAGAAAGGAATGGGGAATTGATCATTATCTTTTTATCTACTGTGCTTGTTGGATATTCTTGTAATATAACCTTGTTCATGCTTACGTTGTTTGGTCTATAGGAAGGGTGTTTTGAATATCTTGTTGATCACATGGGAAGGTTCTTCCTTTCTATGTTTTGGTCTGAGATGTTTGAAATATCCAAACTTCATTCTAAATGGGGTTTTTTATGCCAATTGTGAACAAGGATACTCCTATCTAATTTCCAATTCAAATTCCATCGCACTAGGTACAACGTCATCCTGGTTCTTTATACTTAGGTGCATCATATCTATGTGTGTTATCAAAAATAAGGTAAGTAAGCTCTTTATATCCCTAATCTCTGATAAGCAATCATCATCATGTTTTTTATATCTTGAAGTCAAGGGTTAATTTCTCTTTCTTCTATCTTTCCCAAATAGTAACACTAACATAGTATCATGACATTCAAAAACAAAAACATCTATATATGCATTTGTCCTACATTCACAAAATGTTAGCATACTGCATAATAGGAAACATCAATCATCTCACATACATTGCATTTTTTCATAATATAGATTGGTTATTCTAAGCATCTCATAAACCATAAATTTTCATAAAACATCTATTACATAATCATATAGGCATCATCACATGTTGCATCATCATACATATATCACATATTGAAAAGGTAGGGAAAAAGAAGATAGGAATAACATCACATTTGCATTATCATCCATCGCATGACCACATGAGCATTATTAAAACATCACATTTTACATCATGCATACATACATATTGCATCATCATATTGCATATAGAAAAGATACTAAAAAAGAAATAAAACATATCATTGCATTGCATCCATCATCCATAAATACATTTGCATCCATCATATAAAAGTACATCCACATAGATCCATCATACATTGATAATATTGCATCACATCATAAAATAAACATTACATGCGTCCATCCATTCATATATATATATGCACATCACATCAAATAAAATAAACATCACATCATATATAAATGCATCACAAGTCATCTCATATATATATCAAAAAATTTGAATGTCATGATACATCAGAATCAAATATATAGTATCATTATTGAATATACAAGAGGCTGGTAAAAATACTAAGCCAATGAATGTATACACATCATAATTAGGTTGTACAAAAAGTGTGTCCTTGTGTACTATCAATATCCTGACCTGCCCTCACTCTATCTGCCTTCATGATGGTTGCCTTAGCTCTGATGGTGAGACCCTGATGGTCTCCCTAATGCGCCTACACAAGGGGTCCTATGGGAGTAATCTGACTGAGGTGGGCGAAATCTAGCTCCCATCGCTCATGTGCCATAGCTCTATAGTACATGACCTTGTAATACGAGGCCTCCTGCATTGCTCGGCCATACATCTCAGCTAGAACCATGGTATGTCCTTGAATCTGCTATGTTGTAGCATCTAGTTGTTGCCTCCATCCTATCTCTAGTGCTAGGGCCATATTGAATTCCTGCTTCATCTGGCGCTCCTGCACCACCTCCTACCGAGCTTGGTCCCTCTCCTCGACCAATGTCTAAAATTGAGTGTGGGCTTGTTGAAGCTACCCTATCAAAGCCTGTATATGTGCCTATAGCGCTATTATCTAGTCATCCCTAGGATCGGGACCTGGTGGTGGTGGTGGGGGTGGCATGTGTGGCTACTATGGTGGTTGGACCAGTGGCCTCTGCCCAACAGGTGTCACCAATGGTGGGATCTTTCTGTCATGATCTCCACCCCTGTCCTATTCATCCTATGGCTAACCTCCTCGTTGCTATGGAACTTGGCCAATCCTTGGTCCCCTAACCTATCCTCTACCTATAGCTGGCACTACTGGTAATGTCAAAAAAATAGGGGCATTAGCCCGCCAGTATGCATCATAAGCCTGGGTTGTCCCTACATCTGTAGTACTATCAAAGTATACCCATGGCACCATGACCATCTGTCTAAAATTTTTGATTGCCTGCTGGGGTGGGATCCTCTATCCCATGTTGCCTCTCTAGACTTGCAAGCAAAAATGTCTCTTTGTGCATCATCAGGTGCATCCTACACCTCCTCAAATTGGAAAGAAACCCTATTTAGGAGGTACTGCTCAACCATGTAATGCTCATGCCCCTACATATATCAAGACTATTGCTATTAGAAAAGATGATGATCATCATCATGCCATCTAGGAAAGTGGAGCCAAGGCCTCCACATAAAAATTGTCATCTCTTCCAAAACCTGCCTCCAATGCAAGAGGTCTATGATACATGTGAAGTGGAGGGTAGTCATCCCCTCATATCTATATGTTGCACGATCATCACAGATGGTCTGGACATCTAGAATTTGTGGCCTCAAAACAATAATATGCTCATAGGCCCACATGTGGAGAAGAGTGACGCCCACTCCAATGTTGTGGGCTCTAATGTATACAACCTGGTACATATCATGGTACAATGAGGCCAGGATGACTGGCCCCTAGGCATAGATGGTCATCTCCTCCATCATCTGAGACCAAACGATCCCCTAGCCAACACTACATCCTCAGGATCACCGATTTGGAAAAAGGACTCCTGAGATCAATGTGCCAATGAACAATGTCAAATTAGGGGAAATCCCCTCATATCGGCGGAGGTCTATGTGGCTACTGTCAACTTCATACGAGTCAATGCCAAATAAAGAAAAAATGTTATCACCATCAGCATTGATGTCATAGATGATGTGCTCACCATGAATAGGGATCCATAGGATCCTCCACACATCCTCCAAGGTGAGGGTGGCCTCACCAGTTGATAGGTGGAATGAACAAGTCTCACTCCACCATCTCTTGACCAAAGGTGTCATCATTGCAAGGTGTGTCCACACCTCAGGAATCTAAGCAATGTGGCCAAATCTAATCACTCCAAGGAAAAAAAGGGCCCAATCTGACAAATTCCTAGCTTGGTATAGAAACCAGCTCCTATGCTCCTTCGAATGGAGCACCGGTAGGACCTCCTGCAACCAAAACATGCATGATGCCAAAAAATCGCAAAATGGACACCTTTTGAAAATTAAAAAATCCTTTAAAAGAAAAAGTGAGTCATCATGTCAAAAGCAGTGTAGCATTTTTAAAAGTGATGCTCTGCGTCTTGCAAATGTGACGCTATAATCAAAAGCGATGCTATTCTCCAAAGGTGAGTCAACATTTCTACGCAACACCAAAACCTCCTAAGGTCGTGCGACACAATCTTGCAAAGGCGAGTCAGAATTTCTTGTGTGACTCTAGAACCCTAGAGCACCACATAATAGTACTCTACAAATGTGGGTTGACATTTACAAAAGCGACACTACCCATGACAAAAATGATGCCCTAGAGAGTCAATTTTGGCCGACCTAAGGAGACCCTAATAAATGCATGAAAAACATGAATAATGAGAAAAGTTTCAAAAGGATTATCGGGGATCCAATGTCTTGAGGCTGTTGGAACTCACGAACTTGATCTGGCTGATGTCTATGAAGAACGCGAGCAGCCATTCCATCAACACCTTAGAGAAAAATTGCTAAAATCTCTAAAAGGAAAGTGAGCAAATGATTTGAAAATGACCCTCTTAACCCCTTATATGAAATTTGTTTTGGGATTTTTGGGTATTTTTTAAGGGTTTTTTATCCCATTTAATTTGTTTTTACCTAAACAAAGTCCATTTTAACCCTTTTTTGTCGGTGTGAGCCTAATTTCGCATCTCGTGGGTTGTTTTCTACTCTTGAATCATTGTTGAACTTTTTTCGTGAGCTTGACCTAATTTTGCAATTTTTTGCCCGATCTCTCGAGGGGATAGTGTAGCAGTATAAATCTTCCACTAGGGAAGTGTAGGCCATTTGAAAAAATCAATAAAATTTGAATTTTGATCATGGCAGTGTTATTCTTTGAACCGACGCAGTAGGTGCTTCACTTCAAAGAGGGGAAAAATGTAGACATCGAAAAATTCCTAATTGATACTATGCATCTAATTCTGATCAACTAACACTATTTCTTCTAAAATCACTTCAAATTGATCACTTAATTGAATAATCAACATTATATAGTTAAAGTCAACACATTCAACTATTAATCAAATAATTAAATTTATTGGATTAATTCACCCTTCTTCTAACTAATTATTCATCTTAATTAATTAAATCAAATCATTTAATTAAATCCTCTCTTAATCCTCTCATTTAATTAAAAATCAATCAAATCAAATTTCACATCTCCTAATTCACTCCAATTAATTAATCCTAAATCAACTTTCTAATCATCATTATCAAATCCACCAACTTTTAACTCCTCAAAAGTTAAATCAACCATGGTCAACTAACTAGGTTACACATAAAATCAATTTCTTCTAATTATCTAATTCCTCAATTATCCTCACAAAGGAATATTCTGAGGAATATTCCTCTCAACCACCTCTTATTCAATTTCCCTCCAAAGGTTTTCAAAAACCTTTCACATTTGCAATAACTTCTCTTACAACCTTTCAAATCCTCTTACATCCTCTCACATCTCATTCAATTCCTCTTACACCAATTTCAAATTCTCAACCAACAACATTTACTTCTCTTCCATCCTCCTCCACTCACACATTTCCCAAAATGTGCTCCACCTTCCTCCAATAGAATTGTGACACTTGGCACATTCTCATTGGCTCTCAATTTATCCCACATTCATCAAATCCTCTCATTCTTCAACCCTTTTCTTCTATAAATAGAGGCATCATTTTCATAATATAGATCCACAACTCCATGCATTATCACTATAGCCATTTGAGTTCATAGAATTCCATCATTCTCATCCATTTTAGCTATATTATAGCCATTTTTCATACTTGGAGTCACATTCAATCATCAAGCTTATCAAAGGGATTGGGAAAGGGCTTCTTTCCACATCAAAGGAGCACCACTCCCCCTATGGGATGAAGGTTTAGCTAGTTCAATTTAGATTACATGCTATCTTTCATTAAGTTTCTTGTTATTTTCATGGTTTCTTTGAATTTGGCTAAAGAATCTCATAGGGAGCATTAGATTTTCTTTTCTAACATGTTTGAATTTTTTTTGTTGATCTATTATTAGCTTGTGTAGGTTTGGTGTTCACACCTGTAATCATTTACCAAACAAGGGAAACAAAATTTACACCATTTTCCTAAAAAGAACTATTTGATGCCACCAAAATCACCATTAGTTGTTAATGAGCCTTTACATTCCACACCCATGTCGAGCCAAATTTTTTTTATCATGCCATCAAAAAAAAAAACCACATAAGTTGGTACAACTACCACAAAACTCCACCAGAGCACTACTAATACCAAACAATAAAACCATAACCCAAACACCTGATGTGATCACAATCAACTGTAACAGGAACCAAAGTACACACACCCACTTTGTGTCCCCGCAGAGGTTGGGAGAGCCACCACTTCTTCTTCATCAGTGTCCTTGCTAGAAATAGAATGAATATTCCCACTTGGTGTCTTCACTAAAATTGGGGCAACCACTATCACCTCGTCATCCAAATTTGGCACTTCAGTCATAGCCATAAGATACTAGCGATAATTGAAATCCATCTTAGTTTCATTTTTTGAGGGGCTATTTGAAATATCGATAGGAGAATTATGTCATCCAAGAGAACCTCAACCATACCTGATCTTTCTCCTCAATTCCCTTACAAACTTTGCAAGTTCCTTCTCCTTAACATCTATCATTTCTCCAGTCACAACTTGGTTCCTTAACTGATACTTTCTCCTCACAGCAACTTGCATAGTCTTCTTTCCATGGGCCTCTTTCTTACCCTCTTCCTTAGGAGTTGAAGCAACTCTAGGAATGCTCTTTTCACCCTCTAGAAAATTATTGTGTGATCCCTGCAAGTTGAGCCTTGGAGACTTCCACACTAGGGAAGCAGAAACAACCAACTTGCTCATTTTCATTGAGGACAAGACTCCGCAAATATAGAAAACTCTTCTCATGGAATTAGAGAATTTTTTCTCTTGATTGCAATGGTGAAAATGAAAGCCATCAATCCACATTTATCAAGCAATTTGATCATGTTGATCATCAATTCTCAATGAAAGCCACACGAGTGAGCAGATGATCAACCGTTGGATCCCACTTCACAACTGTTAATCTCCCAGGTGAGGTGCATGAAATTTTTTGTACCAAATTCAATTATTATAGGGGAGTAATTGTTCACATGCATTAGAATCAAACTTGATTAATCCTGCAAATGCCTCCTACCATTAATGCCAACTCATGTCAAGAAAAATAGTTATTATCCTCACATTTCTAGTTTTAAATGTTGGTCATTAATTTCCTGATGAAGTGGTGTATCATGTGACTCAAATTGAGTTAATTATATTTGAATCCCCTTCACTAATACCTACCAATCCCTGACCAATGGTATTCATCCAACTAGGTGCCAACAGACTGATTTGTGGGCTCCACTTTTCATTTCCCCATGGAGGAGAAGCTCAATGTGTCACAAGCCCATTAACCCTACAAGTTTAAACAAAGCATTATCTAAATCACGTGGGGTGAGCAGGGGACAAATGAGATTAAATCTCACCATTGCATCTCATCTGTTGGATCAAAACCTTGAAGCATTGGGTTTAGTTTCAAAGAACATGCCCCATATCTATAGAGAAACATGTGTTGAAATCTCGCTGACCCTATGGCTTGAAATTAATTATTGTTTAAGTCCCGCAGGGAGAGCGATAAATGGCCTAGATCAAATCTTGCAATTGGACTACCATCAACTCTGTACATGCAAATAACATTAGTCTTAAAAATGGGGCCATGACTAGGTCGATGTGACTTGACCCTCAAGATTAAACTCTTAAGACTTAAGTCTTTTCACAAAATATTTTGGTCTAACTTAGGAAAAACTTAAATTGATAAAAAGCATGATGTGACCAGTGGACCTAGACAAAGGGGCTAGTAAAGGTATGATTCTGATGGATTAAGTGGTGACTTAAGTGACCGGGGACTAGCTCTAGCAAGTCAACATAGAATTAAAATGCCAAAGGGTTTATGATGAAAATTTGCAAAATGAGGGTTTCTAGACCAAAACCCTAACCCAACCTTGGACACAAAGGCTCACAATTATGATCAAAACCAGGAATTTCTCAAAATTTTGTAAAATTTTTGGAATCTCTATTAGTGGCTCATGCTCAGGGATGCATACCCCTGGTGGGTATGGCGAGAATTCAAATCACAAGTTGAAGTAAACCGGCAAAGAAGCATAAAACCCAAGAGCTTACCCAGACAAGGCAAGCATAAACAACCAAAAGGAAACACACCAAACCTATATACAATATTTACAAGGCTATACAACATGTTTCCATGTGAATTTTGGAAGCCTCCTCGATTCAATAGGCTTCAATTCCCAAATTGGAGTCCCCAGGCCCCCCAAACTTGAAAGTAGTTCTTACCTTTGTCAAAGACCTTATCCTCAAATATATGTAATGGATCAACACTTCTACCAAGCAGTCTTACACAGTCAGCTCCATTTTGATTAGCACAATCGATCATACATGCTACAAAACTACCATGCTCATTAGCTTGTACCAATATATGCTTATCTAATTGAAATGGAAAAGTGAAAAACTCATATTGCATTTGATCATGAACTTTGACATCACATTCAATTTTTACATCAAAATAGAATCCTTCATAGACACTTTTTTGTATGCTAGGCCAAAAATCATCGCCAAATATATCAAAAACAAAAGATGCATATTCAGGTACATCTTTGTACTAGTCATTGTAACATGGGTACATATCCAGACCTTCATGATTCAAATTTTGTTCACTATTATTTGGGAAAATATCTTTGTTCTCTTCCATAGAAACACTATCCTTATTGGATGAAAACATATCCATAATCATGTTAAGAAGATGAGGAGCATCAAAAAAGAATTCAATTGCACATTTATATTGATGAACATCATACACCATGTCAGTTGCATCACTTGGCTAACCTACACACAGATCAAATTGTCTTTCATTGTTAATGGGAATTAGTGTTAATTCATGATCCATATGTGCATCATGATCCATAACTTGGTCATTCAATACTGAACCTCCTCTTTCATCAATGTATACACCATCATTGTCCTAAGTAGCTAACCTTTCAAACTCAACCTCACACAAACATGCACGAGCAGCTGAGGAACCAACATGTTCATCAACATCTTCATTATTTGTAGCATTGTATTCAAGATCAACACCTTGAATAGTGACATTCTTGTTTTCATATTCTTCATCACTCACTCTAGTAACATGCTCCATTGATGGCCAATCAGAATCACCTTTCAAGTATCCATCAAATGTAATTTGTTCATTTACTTGTGAATAGTTGATAGTATGGATATTTGCACCATTTCATCCTTCATGTGACTAAAGCACTTTTGGATCATCCTCATAAGGGAAAATACATTCTTGATAGAAACACTTAGAGACTTCAATCTCCTTTGGATCCTTGATCTTATCTACAACATCAGTACTGAATATGAAAGATTCATAAGCACTACTTCCAAATAACTTATTTGTGTAATGCTTTTTTTGCTCATGGCCATATCTTGACCATGCATCAAATGCATCATCAGAATTCTCAAAAAGTGGGTTATCTCTACACCAATAAATATCATCAATCCTATTAGTTGGTGGGGATGGAGGCTCATCAAATAAAAGATTATCTATTATCTTCATGGTTGCCATGGCATCTTTTTCTTCCTTAGCATGAAGATCTAAATCTTACAAATCATCATCATGGTCAAAATAAAAATAATCACTTGAAGAGCATATAGAATTATCTTCAACTTCTCCCACATCATTTTTAGTCAACATCATTAGCTCATGTTCTGAAAACTCTCCATGTGAAGAAAATTGTTCACTCCCAAGAAAACAAACATTCCCATTGTTGTTAGCATATCTCCTTGAAGTAAAGGATTCCATATCCACTCCATGAAAATAATCATTGTACATAGAGGAATGATATGACTCAATGCCATCACAACTACCATAGCATGAAAACTCATCAATACTAAGACTGCATTTAGGTTCATTAGATTGGATGTGTAAAATTTCATTTTCAATACCTTAATCATTGGTTTGTGACAAGGCATCATCAACATTAGCACCATTTCTATTGATTAAATCATGACCTAGGATAACCTCTTGTACCTCTTCCACTTCATCACTATTCAAGACATCCCAAGGACACAAGATAGGAACATCCCTTCTATTATCATATTGTGTATCTTCATCTCCATCACTACTATACTAATCTGTAGATATGTCATTTGTGAATTGATTACAATCATTACACACTCTCGTATAGTAGAATGGATGTTCATATTCTAATGCAATTTCTTCATTTCTTGGAACTATTCTCTAATCATTCTCAATAGGACAACACCCACTAACATTTAGTGGCATCACATGTTGTAAATAATTATTTGTAGCTCCCTCTACAATCTTTATCCAATCAATTACTTGGCCCAAATTGTGAGGCTTCAATTCCTTTGGCAAGGTACTCAGTCTGAATTGGTACATTTCACAAAATAGATCAATGCATATAGAATCTTCTAGTCTCTGAGTGGTAGGAGCACCTGAGAAACACTAGGCTTTTTAGGAGTCTAGAAAGAAGTTCAAATTTTGTTGTGTTATCTTGAGGTCATGTTGACCATCTTGTGTGTGTTAGAGGTGTTTTTCTCTCTAGGAAAGAAGTGGTGGAAAGTTGAATAAGTTTTGAAGCTCAGCTTGTTTTGTTTTCAAAAATGGACCAAGGTTGAAAAACACAGTGAGTTTTATAACCTTAGCCATTAGGTCTTCCTTAGGTTCGACCAAAGAAACTTAACTATTTCTAGGGCCTATTTAAGGGGTATCTCGACCCTGGAGCAGGGTTGGAAGCTTTAATATTTTGGTGAAATCTTGTGTGATTGTAGGAAACAACGTTCTGAGTTAAATTTCTGAATTATTGCATCTTGATAGACTTTTAATGGATTAGTTTTGCTACTGTTTGGATTGTAGAATGTAGTGTTGGTTGTTTACAAGCACTGTGTAAGATTTGATAGCTTCTTTGTTTAATTTGCAAGCATTTTTTGTAAATAGTTTAACTTTGCTCAATTTCTGGTCTGAACCAGACTGTGTTTAGGAAATGGGGTGCTAGAGCACTTTCCCACTGTACAAACTGTACGACCCTTTGGGAGAAAGTCCTAGACACCATGGTTGTACATATGTTAGTTGGTAGGTTTTGTTTGAGTGCAGGAGTTGTTGGCAATGTCTTGCCCTTG
The DNA here is from genome assembly GCA_007258455.2 of Sequoia sempervirens. Lineage (NCBI taxonomy): Eukaryota > Viridiplantae > Streptophyta > Pinopsida > Cupressales > Cupressaceae > Sequoia > Sequoia sempervirens. The sequence goes on along the minus strand of VDFB02331100.1, from coordinate 1,849 downwards.
GCGAGCCAGGCAGGGTCCGGCTAGGAAAGACCAGGAGTAAAAGTCACACAACTTGCAAGGGTGCTCAGATTTTGGAGAAAATATTTTTGGAGAATTTAGTTGGGTGTCTTGGAAAGGGCTGGTGATCAGGAGGAGGCTCCACCAATCCATTTGGTGTGAGAAAACTCTGACAGTCTGAAATCAGTCTGGAAAAGCTTACAAACCCTAGCTTTTGGGCCAATTTTGTGAATGGGCAGTGTACGGCCTGTACAGGCTCAAAACCCCAAGAATCTTTAAGGTGTGGGTATGGTAAACACAAACCCCAAATGAATAACCCTGGTCGTTTGGAGGGTTTAGGGGAAAATTGCATTTTTCTCAGTTAAGAGGCCTAATTGGGGCTCTAGGCTTGTAGCCTTTTCTAACCCTAGGAAAGGGTTTGGTGGAAGCGATGGGGAATTGGAGACTTGTGACTGCATAAGCACTCTAAATGGGTTATCTTGAAGCTTTTACAACATTTTCACACCCTTGCAGGAACTCAAATGAAAGTTGAGAGAGTTTGGCCTTTAGGGAGGAATAAGGGTCAAGGGTGAGATAGTGGCAAGGCACCAAGATTGGCTTGGTAGAAAGAAGAGAGTTGATAGTGGGGTTGGCCAATAGGAGCAGGGGTATCTATACCTGAGATAGGACCCAAAGGAAAATTTGAAAGAGTCACCTAGGAGTTCTTAAGGACAAGGACTCAGAGCATGGGACAGTGAGTGTCCCATCCAACCCTATCCTATCAGATTGGTATCAGAGCAAGTTAAAAATTTGGGAAAGAATCTTGTATGTGTAAGTTTGAGTCTAGTGATTCTTTCATCATGGTGACAAATGTAGAACTGGCCAAGATGGTTGAAGAGCAGGAGGAAGACAATAAACAATTGAGGGAAAGAATAGCCCAACTTGAACAAGCAGTGAGGAGTGTGTAATTTGAAGGAAGGATCCCTAAGGAAGAAGAGGTTGCAGAGGAAGACAAGACCCCTGAACCTGACCCTGTTTTGAAAGAAGAGCCTTTCTTGAAGGCATTGAAGGCTTTAAATGGAAAAGCACTTGAAGGCATACCACTATTTAGTGGGAAAATGGAAGTTGATCTAGTCATGGACTGGATAGAGGGAATGGAAAACCATTTTGAATGTGATGGAGTCACTGAAGCATAGGAGGTAAAGGTGGCCAAGTCAAGACTAAGAGGTTCTTCCTTGATATGGTGGAAGTTTATTCAGAAAAAGAGGGAAAAAGAAGGTAAGCAGCCTATTTCAACTTGGAAAGGAATGGTTGCCAAAGTGAGAGAGGCATACATGTCTGATGACTATGAGATTCAGTTACACAAGAGGCAAAGCTTAAGGCAAAGAGACCAAGATGTAAACACTCACACTGAGGAGTTTCAAAAACTTTGCATGAGGTCTAATGTGACAGAGGATGAGAGTCTCAAGGTGGCTAGATACCTTAATGGCTTGAAATGGAACGTTCAAGAGGAGATGGCTCTTCTAAGTCCCAAGATAGTACACCAATGCTATCAATTGGCCATAAAGATTGAGGAAAGAAGCAAGAGGAAACAAGATTAGGCTTCTAAGGGAAGAGGCAAAGGCAGAGATCAAAGAGATCAAAAAGGACAGTGTTGTGGCTACCAAGGTAGAGGAAATGGACAGTGTTGTGGCTACCAAGGTAGAGGAAATGATCAAAGAAACCAAGGTGAGTCTAAATTAATAGAGCATGGAAGTGAAACATGTTCTAGAGGAGGATACAACAGAGGTAGAGGACCTCAAGGAGGTTCAAACAGAGGAAGAAGAGTAGGCAGGGGCAATTCTTATATTGTAAACATGAAGTGTTACCATTG
>VDFB02331099.1:0-18140 GCA_007258455.2 Sequoia sempervirens | reverse complement strand
CATTAGCCTACGAGGATCGACATAATAGGCTAATCCATTGACTCTGATGCTCGCGAAAGAATGGGGACATTACAGTCCGCCCTCCCTGAAATTGCTTGTCCCCAAGCAATCATTACTGCGAAGAAACCTCATTGCTCGGAAGGCTCGAAAGAAGAACTGAGGAATGTCCCATGCATCGTTAACTAACTCCTGCAGCGCCAGCATAAACACAACTGCGCAAAAAATGCCTGGATCCCAAACCCAGGATGACATTCTGCCATGTTTGATAACCTCTAACTTCCTCTGCGCAAATCTGATCACAACTTCAGCATGCTGAAAATGGTGAAGCAACCTGTCGGAACCCATCCAAACTGCAGTGATAGACCCGTCACCACCCGGATCCCAATACAACTTGAAGTCACCTCCATCTGTCATGAAGAGATAAAAATATCTAGAAACATCCGCAACACAATATCCCTCTACAGTCTCTCCAAAACACCCCTGGAAGTGATAACCAATCAAACCATCATGTCCGCTGACACCGTAATCGCCTTGTAACCATGTATCCGAGTGAATTCCCTGTGACATTAAAGTAACAAACACTGTTGGATACCTATCAGCATGATGGATAACGGACTGTTGTCCTTGCCAGTAATCCCCTGCAAGCCCCTGAATTGGGTACTGGCAACCTTTAGTCCCATCTTCTGAAGATGGTAACTCTGGACACAAATAAGAGGTACTCCCCTTGACTGCACCAACAGAATCACCCGTGTACACCCTATTAAACTCCTCCGTGAGCCCTGTTTGGCATCCCGATGCACTAGGACGATCCAAAACTCTGCGACTATCACCCAACCTGGAACTAGTATCAGGAGTATGATCGGCTTCTAGCCCTAAGAGTGGATTGTCATAGATCAAACCACCATCAAACTCAAATAAGGGCTTATTCACAAACTGCGCAATCATTCCATGCAGGTCTAAACCGTCCAACTCCGAGTCCCTAGAATTGTGCTGCTGAATAGGCTCATCAGACTGCCAACCGAAATCAACTGTATGGGATGGAAAAACTGATTTGCTCCTAGGAGAAGGAAACAAATCGTCACAAGAACCGATCTCCCAACTAGATGCTACTCTGCATATCTCCTGTAAAGTAGACATAGTAGTGTCGCAGGTCGACACATAACTCCCTAGTGAGTCAACTACCATGTCACAAGAGCTATCCATAACCTGTTCCGCATCACCTGTCATGGGACTAAACTCGGAAGGACCAGGTGTGACACATGGCTCTCCGCAACTCTCCACCAAGGCTCTCATCCCATCTGTAACAACTGCCCTTGAAATCGTGATGGATGTAGTAACCTCATCATCAACCTGCTCACACCCACAACCCGTAGACATATGTTCTTCGCCAACTGCTGCCATGGAAACCTGAACCGTATCGGAAGCTGGTGAAGACTGTGCCAAACTCGAGACCACGGTAAGCTCCTCCAACCGTGAGTGTGACTCTTGAAGGGCCAATTGAGTGCTCTTCAAGAAATCCATGGTCATCTCAAGCTCATAAGTGAGCTCATCAAACTCCTCTTCCTTCCCCTTCCATGCTTTGTGACAGATGCAACCCCACTCGAGAAGGAAATCTCTGTCCGCAAGGAGCTGTAGGTAATGTTGTTTCATAATTCCAACTGCCTCTCGAAGTGCGTGCAACTCTGGAAAGGAGAGACTTCTATCATTGTGCCAATCTGACATAGGAGTGTTCCCATCCAACGTAGCCAACATCTGACAAGCAGCATCAAAATGCTCTATGGCTGTGGCAATCATACTATCATTAGCCTTCAGTTGTCCTAACACACCATGAGGACCCTGGAACTCATCACTCCCATACGAATTCTCTAATTTGGAAGCTGTACTAAGATATGAAGCCAAATCATCATCGCTCCCCAATTGATAAGCAGTCTCGTGTGTGCTATCAACTTCACACACCATTTCAACAGGGGTACTACGGCTATGTACCTTGTAGGATGGCTCAACCGATATTGTTGAAGCTGTCGTTTTGTCGGTGTCCTCGCACTCTTCCTCTTCCAAGGTATCTGCACCTCCACCTAACTCACAATCTCGAAATTCATTGCCCCTGATTAACCTTTCTGATTGGTTTTCTACGGTCTGATATGAAAAATCAGACTTACTGTGGCCTGATCCGACATCATGAATTGCATTATTAGTACCCGAATCTCGAGTACCAATGTGTGACAACTCTGTAGAAACATCACTTCCTGGTGTAATCATTTTCCTCTCATGTTGATGCCCAGTTTCATCACTGCTGTCACTAAGATCAAGGCTGTTATGGGTGCTGGTAATAACTTCGTGAATGCTGTGAATATCATTCAAGATTCTCTCAGCATTGATCGTAACTCCACCATACCAGAAGTGGTGAAGTAATGCACTGGGACCCACCCAAACGATCATGCCAACTCTGTCTCCGCCTGGATCCCAATATAAACTGAACTCATGTCCATCCATCATGAGGAGGTAAGGATAACTGACAACATCTGCTACGTAACATCTCTTTATAACCTCCGCTAAACTCTCATGGATGTGATATCCACCTGTGCCATCAAGCCTGTTGACATTATAATCCCTCTGTAACCCTGTGTCCACCAGTAGTCTCTGAAACAAAGAAGCAACAAACCTTGTAGGATACACATCAGCCTGATGGAAGACTAAATACTGATCTTGCAAGCACTCACCCGCCAACAACTGAGTCGGGTATCTGCAACCACTGGTTCCATCTACCGAAGATGGTAACTCTCCATCCAAGAAGGGATGGTATATGTCCTGCACCAATCCACACTGACACGCCAACAAATCCTCTGTATGTGGACTAGAAGAGAAGTGTTGAACACTCCTCACAATGCTCGCCTCAGTAAATTCCACTGTGGACCCTGTCTGAAGTCCCGATCCACAATCAGTGCTCATCTCAAGACTCGGTTCAAGAGGGTGAACATCATCTATCTCGAAGAGTGGGTTATCATATGTCCAAGAAGCATCTATCTCGAACAATGGATTGTCGATCATTTCGCACTCCATCTCCTGATCCGCCTCTTGCTCTTCACCCCAATCTGCACTGTAGTACGAGGTTGAGTCAACCTCATTCTCATCATGATTAGCATCATCATGTATGCTATCATCAGCACATACATCATCCTCTAAGGCACTGCTGCTATAAGTCTCATAGGATGTCTCAAAAGATGATGTAGAATCCACTCGTGTCAATGCTTGATCAATTCTATCATCCTTCACCGCCAAAAGGTCTTGTAAATCTTCCAACCCTAAAAGCCTTTGTTCTGATTTGTCTTCATTTGTATGTCCCTTGACATGTTCATCCTGCAATCTTTTAGCATCTTGTTTAGGTCCATCACCCTTGTGTTCTAACTCTTCTTCATCTTCCAAAGGACTCAAGTACCTTTCCTCTACAGCTGCCTTAGAAATTTCAACTCTATCATCAACACGTGGATCTTCTAAGGTCTGATTTTTGCTCACCAAGGGATCCGCTGAATGCTGGTCATTAACAGCTGAGAATTCATCATGAAGGCTTCTGGACACTATAGTGACCTCATGTTCTTTCTTCTCTTTGTTATGTGATGTAGACCTCTTAAAAATGGAAGCCATACGCCTCGCTACTCTATCTAATTTTGCAGGGTCTGAAAACAATTCATCTATCCTTTTCTGATTTTCATCCAACCCTTTCAAACTTTGTTTAAGAATTTTCATGTCCTTGTCCCACTGCTTCTGGGAAGTGGCCATGTTCACTGAAACCTCCGAACTGCAGTTGAAACCTACCCAACAGGATGGCAGGAAACCGCTCTGATACCACTGTGATGAACCAAACTTACTGCTGATTTGATTTCACTTCGTTTAAAGGACTGATTTTTGGTTTGTAATCTGTTGTTTCTTGTTTTTGTGTTTTTGTGGTTGATGCCAATGATACTCATGAATGTAACCAGCATATACATGCAATATGAACTCACAAATAAACTAAACGCCAATGATATTCAAGCAATGAACTCAATTTCATAATTAAGAGACCTTCTTCATTACAAGAGAATACATTAATGGGCTGCTTGCATACAATTCAAGAGATACTTGAGCAAGATTCAAAAAACCTCTAAGATGCATTCTACATGATATAACAGCTTACATGGCATATATAATTAGCATCAAATCCAAGAGGCAATACATCTTAAGTCTTAATTCCACTTACAGCCAAACTTCACTATAAATAGTGACTGCTACAGTACCCGCGCCCAAGCAAATGCTCATACAAAATCAAATACAAACTTTCCCTACCGATTTCTTGATGGAAAAGCTTCTAAATAAGATGGCGCCCCTTTTAGGAAAGAAAGCAGCAACAATATGAAGGCGTTTTATTTCCTCCAAGCTGATCAAACCCTCAAGAAGGTGCGGCTGGCTGTAGATGAAGAAATCAGCTTTCAAAATCTTCCAAAATGCAAGAAACTACCTCAAGATGGCGAATGGAGATGCTGGCAGCAAAAACCCTTCCAAAAGATGCCTCCAACAGCTTGTAACCAGCAGATTCGAGCTCCAAAAAGCAGCAACAAGAATAAACCAGCACTTTAGGGTGGTCTTTCACACCTTCAAGATGCCAAATCCTAACTACAAGCCCCAAACCAGGCTTACCCACTGCAGAAATCAGGAAACCCTAGTTTCCTTCTCTCCCAAACTCCACACTTCCAAACTTCAATCAGCAAAACATATCAAGCATGAATGGGTCGAACTTTCTCAAGGTCTTTTATAATTTCACTTTGAAACACTATTCATTAAAAAATCACTATTCACTTAAGTTATTTCTTTTTTTCACTTTAGGGATGAATAGTAACAGCAAAATAGAAAGTGACCCCTTTAAAATATAGACACATGGTCCCTAAGCCTGAGAAAGTGACATAAGTGGTGATGATCAATAATTTAAGCTCCAATTACACGCCAAACGCGCAAATTCACCACGTCACCAAGCTCCGGATACTATTACTGCATTTTACTGACCAAGTGCCTGATCAAGTGACCCTCTATCTAGAACCATTAGCCTACGAGGATCGACATAATAGGCTAATCCATTGACTCTGATGCTCGCGAAAGAATGGGGACATTACAGAAAACTTGTTTTATTGTCCAGCTTTAAAACTTCTTGAAGCCAATCATGAGCAAGTTCATTGAATGTGGACACTTTTCGACTGATGCATGATGAAAACTGAAAAATTTACTAAGGCATTGAGCCTTGGGTGCCTTTCTTTCCTAGGGGTGTTTTTCTTCAGATTTAGCCAATTTTCTGCAAATTTCAACTTTTGCTTTAGTTTTGACCCCAGTTTGACCTTGATTTTCGGACGTCAGATTGATCTCGTGAATTGGCTAATGATCTTGTTGCAGATCTTGATCTAATCTAACGAGATTTTGTCTGGAGGCAACTTTTGACAAAAACTTCATTTTGACGTTCAAAATGCTGGGTGCCCCTAGTTACCTGGGGCGCCAAAGCTTACCAGTGTTAGCCATTTTTTGACATTCTTCAACTTTGCATGTTTTCTGATCTTCTGATGAATTCTTGTTTCTGGATGATTAGGAGGTCCGATGAACTGATGGCTGGACTCTTTGGATAGCTCGGACAATTCTGAAGGGGTTCTCCTGAGAGTGATATCTCTTGAAAACTAATTTGAGGGCCTCAAATCCTTGGGCGCCCCTCGCTTTTGGGGCACCTAACTCATCCAGAGTTAGAATATTTCTTGAGATTTTCATTTTGCACAATTTCATCTCTCCATTCCGGCTTCGATATCTAGTGATTGACAACTTTGATAGATTTTCCCATGGTTTTGTTTGCGAGTTGCTTCAAATCTGAAGATAATCTGCTGGAGGTGAAACCCTAATTCAATCATTTGAGTGCCCAAAAGCTTGGGCACCCCTGGCTACCTGGGGCGCCCATGATCTCCAAACTTAGATTTTTTTATTTTCAGCCTTCAAACTTGTACCTCATGCTATGTCCTCCATTTGATCTGAATTTACCGATAGTTGACGAGACTGATGATCAGGCTAAGATATTCACTAGAAAACTGGCATAATTCTAGAGATAGTGATTAATCTGGGAAACCCTAATTGCTAGTTTTGGTGGCTCAAAACCCTAGGCGCCCCTGGCTAACTGGGGCACCCAAAGTTTCCAGAGTTGGTTTATTTTCTGATATTTTCACGGCTTGCAATTTTCTACTTTGTCAAGACTCCTCTGATTGATCTGAGATTTTGGTTGATTGGTTGATCTAATGGTCTTGCTGATAGATCCACTGTGGAGCTGAGAAGATTCTGAACAGGATGTCTTGGAGGCACAAAACCCTAACTCTGACATCTGATGCCTTGAAATCATGGGCGCCCCTGCCTAGCTGGGGCACCTATAGTCTTTAGAGAGTTTTTATTTCTCATTTTTCACTTTCTCCCTCCTTCCTCGTTCACCACTTCATGCTTCGACTGCCGAGATTGAAAAATGGCTAAGGCACAAAATCTTGGGCGCCTAGACTGAGTTGGGGTGCCTAAACTTTCCAGACAGTCAAATTTTTGCAATTTTCAAGATTCTCCAACCTCCGTTCTTCGTTCTTCGTTCCTCGATCATCTGTTGCAGTTTCTTGATCTGTGCAGTACTTGAGACTTCAAATTTGTCACCTAGCCATTGAACAACCTCCATTAACGACCTTGGAGCTCCTGAAACAGCTTCTCAAAAAGTAGAATAGACCCACCAAGGCAAAACTGATCTTTTGACGATTCTGACCAAACTAGCCTGACGAGGAAGTATTTTAAGCCAATCAAAATCAGTTTGAACCTTGGAAGGAAAAATTTCTATTTTTAGAAAAATTTTCCAGCATTCGTTTGACAAGAAACCCAGAAAAAGGTTCTATTTTTAGAAAGGTTCTAAAAATAGACATTTTCCTTAAATTTAGGGCTGAAAAATTGAGATCTGGGTTTTGTGGACAAGGTCACTCTGAGCAGACCCAAATCATCAGATTTTGAAAATTTTGAGTTTTTGACCCTCATGCAAGACATGCAAATTCCCAATTTTGACCTTTTTTGACAATTTTAACAAGACTTTTGACCTTTTCTTCAAAATGCCTAAGTGTAGCAAAAATTTTAATTTGGGGTATGACAGTTTTGAGAAACGCAATCCTTCTAGAAAAATGAAGACTTTTGATATCACCCAAGTCCTGAAAGCTATACACCAACAATTGAATTACCTCTTTCATTGTGTCATCACCATAAGGAACTTCAGGTGCCACAATTCTTAACACCTTACTCCAACAGGAAGTTACCAACAATCTTATCTCATCATCTGAATGTCTCAATTACCTATGCTAACCCAAAGAAGTCACTATAGGAACAACTTCAATTTGCAGTATGCTAGAAGGTGATTGCTCAACAATGATCAAACATCCTTCTACACTTTTCAATGTGGCCAAAGCATCATTCTTTGATTGAGATGGGTTATTGAGTTTACTACATGATTCGTGGAGTAATCTGGCCAACCATTTTCTATCTTTGACTACCATGCTTCAAACTGAAACTCAACTTTGAATTACCCAATAGGCTGCAGAAATTTTTTTAAGCTTTGATACCACTGTAATGAGCTACCCTAAAATGGTCTACAATTTTTTCCAATTTCAATCATCTTGACTGTAATGTCCCCTTTTCCTAGGCAATGGATAGGCGCAATGGTTAGCCTACCTACTGGTCCTCATAGGCTAACAGGGTATTCAAGGGACCCTATTGAGGGTTATCTTTGGTTTGACAGTAGACCCTTTGGTGCTAATTTCAATATTCTTCAGCTCTTCGTCCCAATTTATTGTGGTGCCCCTTTCAGAGGCCATTCAGGAGACTTTGATGCATACTTACTATTTATAGTAAGTCATTGGTATGGTTAGTTGGCAGAGTGTCCATATCTGGCATAGCGGCATAATTATATCCTGCAGTTATATTGGTCAATACTGGTCCTATGTAGTTTATATCAATAAAGTGTGATGAGCCTAGCCTAAGCAGACTCAAAAACTCTTCTTTGTTCTCTTGAAATTTTGTCAAACAATTCATATGCAAGCTTCCAGCTTGCTGGTCTGAATTATCAGTCTGATATTAATGCTTTGTAATAGATGACAAATGCATAAGGAATGTTTACAAATGATTTCTATGATGTCTAAGTTCATATCCCAATGCATAAATGACTTCTTTTAACCTTCCCCCAAGCAAATATATAATTTCTAAGAGCAAAATGTTCACTTACAGCCAAGTGACAATGTGTCGAACATTTGTCATGCAAACTAATTAAGTAAAATATGCTTGAAGAAACAATGATGGCTCAACTACTTATTCCTCCTTGACTTATAAAATGAAAGATCATTACATGGTTTGCATAAGATAGCCAAGACTCATGGCAATTACAAATTATTCAATGACTGTCATGCATGCACACCTACAGCTGACTAATAAAATCAATACAATATGCTATGTTACTAATGCCAAATGATAAGGAACCTGATTATATGGAGGCGCCCAAGGTAAGAGCTGATGTAGGAATCACACTCCAAGCAAGGTGAGCCTTCTTCTATGCAAATTGAATTATTTCACCTAGCCGCCCCTGTTCCGGTCTGATATCAGATTTAAAATAATTTGCAACATATATATATGCTGTCTCAAGCACCAAATATCATCTCTATGCTCCCATAAGGAGGGCGCACCAAGCCTTGAGAAGAATCAATCCACATATGTGGCTCCACAAGCAAAATCGATCCTCTAATGGTGTCCCAGTTATGATTGTAATTTCCTGATAAAATTTATATCAGACCTGCAACCTGCCCTCTAAATGATCTGATAACATGAAGAAATCGCTGCCAATGAATGATACAATAATCCTCAATGCAAAGCACCTCAACTCCACAAATATGCACACCACTGTAGCGTTTTACTGTAGCATGGCACTATTCACGTGTACTGTAGCAGCCAACACTAATTCTGACCTGGGATTGATTATCTTTTAAAACCCTTGTATAAAACTTCACCAATTTGCACAAATGAAAGGATGGAATTATCCTCTCCTCAATTGCAAACCTTCAAGAGATCTTTCACTCCCTTAGTTATGCTATCAATAGGAAGTTTTCGTTTCGTATGATCAAAGAAGAATATTCATCAACTGGATGTTGAGAATGAGCTCTTACCTCTCTTTTTATTCTTTCCTTAGGAGAGCTCAAACACCTTCCTGGCCAATGTGGGATAAAAGATTTATTCCCACATTAAATTATTCACTTAACGCACTTTATTATATTAAAGTGACTTTATTATTATAAAGTTATAAATAACTTTATAATAATATTAAAATATTAAATAAATCACTTAAGTCACTTAAACTTTAATATCTCTTGATGTACTTGGCTGATTGCTAAGCCGTCTGAGCTAGGAGTCGACTGTCCCTGTTCTCCATGTGATCGGATGCCCGTTTAAAAATAGAAACCTTGAACAGTGACTTACTATAAATAGTAAGTATGTGAAACTGAGTCTAGAAACAGCTGCAAAGGCCCAATCAAAGTTGACACTGCCAATATGCTATGCTCAGGTGTCTTTCTATTAATAGGAACCCTGACTCTCCCAAAATAGTAACTTACTATAAATAGTAAGTGTGCCAATCTGAGTCAAATAACTTGTGTAAAGGCCAAAACCTGAATCCAGTTGAAGAGTAATGTCTCTAATCACCGAGTAACTGCCACACGGGACCCTCTATCCAGACATATTAGCCTACAAGGGTCAGGAATGGGCTAAATCCACCAAACTCTGATGCTCGCAAAATGGGGACATTACATAAAGTCAAATAATAAAGTTAAATTGAGGAATTTAACTTTATGCGTTATTAAAGTATAATAAAGGGGACTTTATATTTAAAGGGGATATAAGTGATTTTAATGAGCACTTTATATTATAAAGTTAAGTGCCAATATTTTGAAGGGAGATATAAGTGACTTTTAAAAGGGACATTATTTAATTAAGTTGTGCATCTTAATTAAAAGGGAAATGAAAAAGTAAATTAAATGAAATGAGAGTCAAATGCAAATTGAAGATTATAAAAGGGCATTTGAAGCTCATTTTGCACATTTTGGATTATTATTCTTGTTTGGAGAAAATTGGAGAAGAGCTGCAGCAAGGGTTTGCTAGTAGTTTGAAGTTTCAGACTTTCTCGAGGACGGAAAGCCTCCAAGAGAACAATGTCTACAGGTGTGGAAGATCACCCAAGGACATTCTATCTTATTTCAGAGGTTATCATAGAGCTTCTGTGATGAAGCTTGCCAAATTGAACAATAATTTCCTCAAACACTTAATAGGACATATTGCATTTGTCAATTAGGAGACATATACTGAGTTTGAACAATAAGACTTTCTGGGTATTTGACATGATAGAATTTGATGGTCTTCAACAAACATTCATATGCAAGACTGAACGTATCACTGGTTTTGGCATTTCATGAACAGCAGTACAAAATGGAATGATAAATAACGATTCAATGAATGAAACAGACATGTAACACAATTCACTAAACCCCGGTTGACCCACATTCTTCGTAGAATTGCATTACATCACATGGCATCATTAAAGAGGCTGTGACAGCAGTTATTCCATTAATTTCTGAGCATAGACAAGTCTGATCACAAGGTATATTGACCCAAATTTGAACAGCAGCCTTAATGGACTTAACATAAATTTATACCAGTAGGTTACAAGAAGTATGCGCCACGCTTAGCTCTGATACAGCATAAATAACACCATACAGAACTCAGATTGCCATGACTACCCCAAACTCCCAAAATGCTATTGCAACTCAAACAGAAATATATTTCAATCGTTAACAATAGAAGACTTGGAATAGTACCACACTAAAAAGACACCTCTACAATACTAACTCCTATCATAAGCATTGATAAACTCCTCTCATAAGCATTGATAAAGCACAGCAGCAACTAAGGAGCAATTACAGTAGACTGATGTATAATTTCTGAGTGCAATTTATGGTGTAAATAATGAACAGTGATTTAAGCATTTGATGGACACTACACCCAGTTACATTAAAGAGTTCACTAAATGTTGGCGCACAAACTAACACCTCTGGAGTGCAGGTTTGTACGGACAGCTATGCACACTGTGTAATGAGTGCTCTTCAAATTAGGAGGGGAAACTCCCTCGTAGTGCTGGAATGCGTGGAAAAGAAAAGTAATCTAAGTCCTATCTTTTTGTTCTCAGCTGGAAGAGGCACAAGGTTAAGAAAACCAAGAACGTTGCAGCTAAGGATTTTCTGGTTTCGCAGATCATTAACTACAACTAAGCTAACTACTTTAAATCTATCCAGTTTCCTCAAGAAAACAGAGCATGAGGAAATGGAGCAGGGATGATTATCTGACGATAAGCCGGGTACGGACTCACAACGTGAAGGCAAGGTGGCACAACTATCTGCTTGTCTGAATAGGCTTATTGGAAACAACAATACACGATAAACTAAGTACAGATTCTCAGCTTGAAGGCAAGGTGGCACAACTATCGGCTCAATCTGAATAAGTTTATTATTCACACACATCATACGATAACCAAGAACAGATTCTCAACTTGAAGGCAAGGTGGCACATCTATCAGCTCAATCTGAACGAGTTTATTGAACACATAACATGAAGGATAGCCAACTAGGATAATAAATTGCATTGGCGAGACATGCATACAATCTATGATCAACTAGCCACTATATCTAACTTAGGCAAGCATTCACCATAATAATTGCATGAAACCCGAGTGGCATAACAATTCATTATCATAATAAATACTCATGAACAGATACAGAACGAGCAATATTACAGGCAAGGTAGGCACAACATATATTTCTCTCGTGCAAAAGTTCTTGAACGACACAATAATAGTGATACTACGCAAGGTGGGCACAACATGTATGCTATCACGCAAAAGTTCTTGAATACAATAATAGATACTACAGGCAAGGTGGGTACAAATGTATGCTATCACAAAAGTTATGTACAAATGAGCAAAAACTCTTATTTATAGACATCAAAAGGTGTAGGGAACCCTAAATCACCTTGAGTCAACTCAGTCTTGCAATGCATGCAAGATTTATTGCTAAACCCTAATAAGCAAACTATACAGTTAATGGAAAACTACCAGTTAACGAAACATCTAATCTAAAATGGACAATGTGCAAGCATGCACGCCCCATTGGTGCATGTTAACCGACACTACCATCATTTAACGTAAAACCTAAATACAACTCCAAGTGAATAAAGCTAATCCTAGAATAGATATGCATGAGATGAGACAGCGAGTTAACTTGAAAAGGTAACGCCAAGTTTAACTCCTGTGTATAACGTCTATTTTGAGAGGTGGGAACTGAAGTCTACTAGCCGTGATCTCAAGCAACCAATCCCTCAACGAGATTGTTAACTGCATCAGCATCTGAATGTCAACAACTTGAGCAATCTTTGCACACTCAAACTAGCATTTCACTGACTCATAACTTTGGCGGCTCCGTAACTGAAGTGATGGTGATTATCTCCTCTGCAGCTTGATGCTTCTGACACTTTTGCATGACGAAACTGCGAGATTTGACTGCGCACACTCTGTTTGTGAGAAATGCAAACGAACTTGCTGCACACGCAAAATTTCAACGGTATCAACCCTCTAAACCGGCTTTTGGCCAATCGCCATACGGTGCGGCATGAACCATATGGGATTTGAGTAACCACGCCAACCTTCAGCACTTGATACAAATCTGCCTCAACTTTTTCTCGATGAATGCTAATTAAGACCCATTTGGCTCCAATACCACGCCATAACCGACTCAAAAACTGCCGTTGGATCGTGAACACGTACCATATTTTGGACAAGATTTCTCGAAAGCTAAATAGTTCGCCGAGGCTGTGCCTTTGAAGAAAGTTATTTCGCTTAAAATTGAGATAAGGGTTTTTGTTCCAGAAAAAGATTCTAAGAAACCCGTATCGTCGAAAATTTAACTTCACTGACCACGCAAAGAGCTTTTCGCTTGGAGCAGTACTGAAACCGAGAACTTAATGTTCTCGGCGGTACCCCGAAAAATCAAAAGCACGATTTTAATTCGAGGAAGTTATATAGAAATGATCCAGATGTTCAGACTTGTCAAATTTGCCAATTTCAGGAACATGCGAATTGGATTTTGAGAGAAATTTGAGAATCAAGGAAGAAAAAGACGTTTTTTATATGCTCTTTCTTCTGTGAAAATCGCCCCTGTTCTTCAAATTTGCTGATGAATGTGAACTTTAACCTGCAAAAAGAAGTGTTTGATGAAATCGCCCTTGACTGCTGATGAAGAATTCGCCTTTGCTCTGAAAATTCGCCTTTGTCTTGAGAAACTACGAATTTCCTTGAAGTTGTGAGAATGAATAATGATGGCGCCATGTTTAAATAAGGCAAATTCGCACCATCTTGTTTATTGCAAGATTTAAAACCTTAACCAAAATGGAAGGCTTCTGATTGGACCCCCTCCAGTTATACTGACACTATCTTGAAGTTCAAAATTTAAATAATAATAAAATATTCATTATGCAATAGCACAAAAAAGGCGCCAATTTTAGAAATTCGCCATTTAATGCTTAAATATGCAAAAATAAATATTAAATATTATTTAAAATCAGTTGACAAACCAAGTAAAGCACTTGGATTCACCGGCAAACTTCACTGATTTCGAAAAGTCCTCATTTGACCTCATAGGCGTCCATTTGCTCAAGATATCACGTTTTTTATTAACTTCCTACTTTGTAGCTGACTACAAAGTTACAACTGGCCAACTTCAACACTGATTTCTGAGTGACTGGGTGATGCTGAGACTAAACTGAGATATTCATCGCGAAGCCTGCAGAGCAAGGAGGAAATGTCTGCTGGAAGTCATCACTACAAAATCGATCATTTAACACCCTTGATTAAATTAGGCGCCCTTGATTAAATTCATTTACAGGTGCCAGACTTAACCATTTTCCTAAACTGCCGTCTGACACTTCAAACAGCTGTTGACGGCAAACGGTGAACCCTGCTGACAAGCAACCGAGCTTACTGTGTAACTAGAAGCATTCTGCATCCAACGGATATACGCACGGCATCTGAAAAGTGCATTAAGGGCCTGAAAAGTAAAAGCGCCCCTGAGCTACGGTTGCACTGACACTATTTTGACCAAAGTTGAACTTTCATCCAAGTACCCTACTTTGTCCTCCGATACCGAGAGCTGGAATGCCCCGATTCGTGTGCCGACTGTCTCTCTGCATAGCTAGGAGCATTGAGAAGAGATATCTCTGGAGATGAGGAAGCGAGAAAATTGCTTCTAAGACCTCAAAAATACAAGTGCGTTTTTTATTTAAAATATACGCTCCATATTTTCCGGATGTCTTCACTTTTCAGCATTTTACAAAGACCTCACGTACGAGCGTTTGCCAAATCCCGAAGGCTGACGGCTAGGCTCGTTGGATAGCTGGAGTAATTACGCTCAAGTGTCGTGAAGACTTCGAACGCAAACAACTTCATCTGACAGGCCTAAAGGCTAAGTGCCCCTGGCCTACAAAAATACAATGAAAATTTTATGCCAGTCCGCCCGCTTATTTACGTGCCTGGTAGAATCTCTGCCACGATCTTTCAGAATGTCGGATTAACAGGCAACTTGGTGCATCGCGAAGCTGGACTAGAGTAGTACTGATGTCAGGAAGACCTCATCAGCAAATTGGATCATCTTAAGGGTCATTTTGAAAAGCGCCCCTAAGCTACAGTTGCATTGGAAACGCAACGAAGAAGCTCAAGGATGCAAAATCTCTTTATAAGCTCATCTTCAGACGTCGACTGCTGGAGCTCTAGGACTCGGATGACTGCGTTTGATAACTCATCGGATAAGCAGACTAGTCACGAAGAGATTGATTGCATCATCCACCAGAAATACCAAGATCCAACACCCCTTTAAGAAGGGCGCCCTCAAGCTACAGGCACGCTAAAAGCTGGAAAAGGACAAGCTTCTGCAATCTGGAACTTTAGAATCTTCAACTTCTGTCGCCAATTGCCGGAGTTACGGGTCTCGGAAAGCCTCGCAGGATAGCTCATCGGATAGGCAGACCAATTCTGAAGAGATTGACTATAGTTATGAGCACTTATTACAGAATTTAGGCCTTCAAAAAGAAGGGGCGCCCCTGGGCTACAGGTGCGCAATCTTGCTTTTCCTTGAAAAATCTTCAAAAATTGACCATTGAAATGACCATACAAAAGTATAAGTGTTGCCGTGAAATGCTCCTCCACCGTGAAACGCTTCATTTTGAGTCTCTGATTCAGGTTCTGATCAATGGAACTGTCTTTGACAGACAAAACACTAACAAAAAACTGACAAAACTCCATGCTTGATATTGTCCAAAAACTGTATTTTACATCATTTTAGCAAGATTTAGACTATTTTATGCAAAATTCCTTGATGAAGCAAAAAATTTGGTTTGGGTACAACACTAAACAACAGTATTCGGGTTTCACAAAATAGACTTATATCATGGACACCACAACCTCTTTTCTCTAATGCCAAAACAAGGCTCAGGAACTCAATGAGAATGTCTCAGATTACACAGTCACTTATAGGTGGCTCCAATACAGAGATAAAAGCATATTGCGACTATGACAATGGTCGGGCAGTCCTGAAGTTGATTCCAAAACCTTGAAGCAGCGCCCAGAATGCTGCAAAGCATCATGTTTCTTCATCCAATGGCCACGTTTTGCTTTCAGCTGTTCACATATTCACTTGTTTTGCTCAAACGCCCCCCCCAAGTTGTGCTTCTTAGTCACCAACTCGTGCTCAAAGAGAAAGACTTCCAATAATGGCCACAACCAAAAGAAGTTTGCTTCAAAAGACGTCTTCACCCAACAAATCGCGTTTTTAATCAACTTGCCCAAATTCCCTAGGATATTGCTTGGATATGACTCAATGTGCCTGCATTTGTGGCGTCTAGGGTTACCACAATGATTCACGCTTTCAAGCTACTAAAACTTCTCAAAAATCGTCCTCCATGAAGATGCAAAATCTCAGAAAAACATGAATGCGAAAATCTGAATACAATGTGACTTCACCTTCCTTCAAAATATTCGAATCTTACCAGCTAGGGGTGATAGTTTCACACCCGAAACTGATCTGCAAGGGCTTTCAACCCTACACCAAGTTCTGGAGCTCTTCCCGTGAAAACATATGCATATTCAAAAAGTGTCGAATGATCTCTCATTTTTCTCTTTTATATTTCCCCATTCAAAATCATAAAGTGACTTTATAATGTTCACTCTTTAAATATTTCAAGGAGTCACTTTATAACTTAATTTATTAATTATTTAATATCCCTCTTTTAAAAATAATTTAAGACTTAGGTGATATTGAATAATTAAGTCACTTTGTCCAAATTTAGGGGACATTATAGCTTCATCAGATTCTTGGAGATCATCTCTCAGGGTTTTTATAGAGCTTTCAAGAACATAAAATGTCATCTGAGTATGAATGCTTTCAATGTAATTTCATGGCATTAATTAATTTGATATGATAATATATTTGTGCTTCAACATTTCTTTGTTTTGCAATTTTATGTACTATCTAGCAATTTGTTCAAAAAATACGAAACCAAAACAATTAGAAAGAGCATAAATAAGTTCATAAATATCTCAGATTAGGGTGGGATATTTCATTGACTTCCTAGGCATTTTTGTCAAACAATTACCCTTCCAGTATTCTAGATGTACACCCAGTTCGTTCTCAGCAGATGAACAATTGACTTGAGGAATTATTATCAATATGAAATTCTCACACAATTTAACATATGTGCAACATAAATAGTGAACAACATGGATTGGATTAATTTAGACAAGAATTCCAATATTCAGAGGCCCATTCAATATTTAATATAATTTTCCTGTCAACATTGAGTTTAACTTTTAAGCATTCACAGCCACTAGAATCAAATATTATTAAACATTCTGACCTGTTTATAATGTTCAGAAAATACTTGCAGCTAAAGCCAAACTTAGCATTCAGAATCGACTGGCCTTGTGTTTACAAGATGTTCTGATGATGAAGACCATTAGCAAACAATTGTTTCCTAATCATCTGACACACCCCCTAACGCCTTCTTTTATCATTCCCATCATAGATTCTGCACTTTAAAATAGCGAACCGTTTAGACTTAGGCCGATATTTCTTCATCATCGAAACAATGGAAAAACTCGACTTTCAAAGCAAAGATATTTAATCTTTAACACATTACTGATAATTCCATCTCTTCATTTAACTCCCTCACGTCATAGCAGCTTGGTTACTTTTTGTCTTGCTCAAAGGTATTGGAATATTGACTTCCAGGATTTTTATTACCCACGTCACCCTATCAATACACGTCATTCCATTATTTTGGGCAGGGCACCTAGTTCAGCTGGTCAGCTCAGTTTTGACCCAGTTTGACAGTTTGTTGAGCAGATGGAGAATAATGGAGCATTTAATGATTATTAAATAATTATTATTTTGACTTTATGTTATAAAGTCACTTTAATGATTTATTAAAATATTAATGATTAATGGCATATTATAAAGTATTTAATACTTTATAATAAAGGAGAATTATTATTATAATGAATAATTATTTATTCATTAAAAGGGGACGCCGTTATTTTAATATTATTGCCTAAGTCAAAAGAGGCGAATTATTATTAAATGCATTTTAAATGATTTTTACAAAGGGGGTCGAATTATTGGGAGAGCCTAATATTCAGTTGAAGGCAAATCGAACTCATTATGTGATTATTCTAATTTGTCTTTATTCATCTCTCGGAGAGCATTGGGGTTTGAGAAACCAGGGTTTCTGCAGATCAACAGGTTTTGAGGAACGTTCCCTCTTCAAGATCTGACATACTGAGACTGTGAAATACCAGTTGAAGCTTGTCTATCAGCGTGGCTTTATCTAGAAGTCATACAGAGCTTACAGTGAAGTTTTGCATTTAGTATTTGGTTTTATTGTTCATGAGGAAGGATCGACCTTTAGAGATTATCATTGACTGGCTTTGGCACACTTCC